>JANSTX010032877.1:0-13922 GCA_027564355.1 Penthetria funebris | reverse complement strand
GGTAGTTGTTGGTGCTAGTCTAGAAATATAGATATATTTTATGTTTGTTTTGTGAACCACTTGGAATACATTATTGTTATGTTGATGTTGATTGTGTTGTAATTGTTGTTGCTCTTGAGGCTGTTGTTGATGATATTGCGGCTGTTTTCATTGATGTTGTTGCCGTTCCTGTTCCTGTTGCGGTTCTTGTTGCTGTTGTTGTTGTTGCGTTTCTTGTTGCAGTTGTTGTTGTTGTTGCTGTTGTTGTTGTTGTTTCTTATGTTGTTGTTCTTTTTGCTGTTGTTGCTGCAGCTGCTGTTGCTGCAGCTGCTGTTGCTTTTTATGTTGATGATGTTGTTGTTGTTGTTGTTGTTGTTGTTGTTTTTGTTGCTGTTTTTATTGTTGTTGTTCTTGTTGTTGATGTTGTTGTTGTTCTCGTTGTTGTTGTTGTTGTTGTTACTGTTGCTGTTGTTGTTGTAGTTGTATTTGTTGTTCTTGTTGTCGTTTTTGTTGTTGTTGTTTTTGCTGCTGTTCTTTTGGATGTTGCTGTTTTTGTTGTTGTTCTTGTTGTTTTTCTGGCTGGTGTAGTTGATGGTGTTGCAACAGTTGCTGAAGTTTCAGGGTGATGTTTTGTTGTTTTTGTAATATCTCTTGTTGATTTTGTAATTGTTCTTGTTGTTGCTGTAGCTGCTGTGATTGCTTTGTTATTGTTCTTTTATGGTTATCAAGTTCTTTGATGACCTTTGTATTATTATCACATAGAGCCTTAATAGTGATTTTATGATCATCCAGTACATTCTTATTGTCACTAAAACTATTATATAAGGAGTCAAACCTACTAGCTAAATCCGTAATCTTAGCACCGTCAGATAAGTGTGACTCTTCATTAACGCGATGATCATTGGATTTTTCATCATCATCTACAAGCGAAACGTACAACAGATTGCTTGTGTTAAGTGGAGTTACAGAATTTGTTGGGGGTATAACACCTTTTCTTGACCGTAGATTCAATGTCGACATAATTTCAATATTTTTCAATATCAAAATGAAAAAACAGTGATCTCCGTCACTGTTTGCAATGCAATTAAAACATTCAAATTGTGTCGTATAATTGTTGTATGTTAACGTTATTTATATAATAATTTTTTTGATATGAATAAGATGTATACGAGTATAATGTGATGTTAATATATTATGTTATGTTACATGTTATATATGTGAAATGTGTGGTGGAATGAAAGTCTGTTAATGCAAATGAAAAATCATATGATTGATTTTTGTGCCTTATCTGAAACGAGAATGAAAGGAAAGCTCATAAATTATATATAGTGGCAAGGATAAGAACCAACGGGCTTTTTCGGGTGTTGGTTTACTTTCGTATCATCGATTTAAACAGAACATTCATAATATAAATTACCGAAGTGGTAGATTACTTACAGTATTTTTCAAATTCGGTAATAAATTGATGCATATATCCTGTACATATGCGACGGATGTAAATAAACCACAACAGGAGTTAGATGGCTTCTCATCTGACGACAAAATAATTATAATGGGTTATATAATGACGTTAAACAAACATTTAACGAAGAAACATTAAATGAAAATGTAGAGGCACTGATAGATTTTTGTTCTGACAATGAACTTCGAATTAACAATACCTTTTTCTCACATAAAGATCAGCATAAATACACTTGGGATAATACCAGAGGTCGTATTGACTACATTATAACAAACAGAAGTATTCATTCCTCACACATTTTGGATATAATAGCTTTTTCTTCTGGTAATGTAGGTACGGATCATATGCTGATTCTCTGGAAGATCAGAATAATTGCAAAATTGAATTCGTTTTAGTAAAGACATGGAACCTGATTTGTATGGTGGACGAAAGAAAATTGGAAACTTTCTCAAAAATAGAAAGAAACCTGTAATATATCTGCTGAAGCACGGGTTACGCATTTCCAAAATCTATTTACCAACACAGAAGAGTTTCATTTGAATCATACGAGAGGCACATAGTTCAAGATAATAATTTTTATGTAAACCAACATCTGATTCAGCAAATAATTAAAACATTGAGAAATAGAAAATCTCCCGGTATTGATGATATCTCAAGCGAAATGTTCTTACTATTTTATTCTGTAAACGCCCTATTTGAAGCACAACAAAGAGCAAGAGTACGTACCTTTCACGGCAAAGATGAATTTTGTAATGAAGAATATATTAAATTTTAATACAAGAATAATGACGAATATCCGATAGCTCAATTAGAATATATGTGAATATCTTGAGTGTGTTAGAAGCTAAAAAAAGGGTCATGTTTGACTACCGCCATTAACCTAGGTAGCATGAATTATTAATATTCGGAAAACCCAATTTATAGTTATTTTGTTCACACATCCGATGGCATGTGCATCCTGTCATTTGAAAAAGGATTGAAATCTTGATTATGAATACAACAGAACTAGAAGACTGACTAAAAATTATTCACAATCGAAATTGATCAGAATCAAAGAGATAACCATTTGCAATATGCTGGCATTAGAATACTTATTGCACTGTTTCTGATCGTACATTCCACATATCCTGGTGGAACAAAAAATATGTGTCAATAAACTACACTTCTAAAAGCAAAAGCTTTGAATAATAACAAGGTATTTCAGAATTTTAGACAAAATTACATCTCAATTTAACTGATTTTAATTAATAATATACAAGAAAGGATGATAAGACTATAGGAACGTGGTACGAGTAGTTATTAAACAATTTATATAATTTAATCAATTGTATAAAATATTTCAAATGAAAATTAAATATTAAACATTGTGAATTTTTCAAATCTTGAATAATAAATTTGATTATACTGTAGTATCCTTCTATGGCTGGTAAGTAATGAAAATAGAAGGATTTGCCATTCGCATATATACTCGTACATATTTATATAGTACAAGATTTCCTACTGAATTCATCGCATATAAATTGCATATATTTTTATATATAAGAAAGAGTCCTGTTTGATATTATGGAGAGAAAATTTCGCAAAAGAATAGAAAAGCAAAAGATGAAATTTTCCATATTACGTGATCAACATAATCAAAACAAAACAGCAAATAGTACATAAAACTATTAGGTACTTTTCTTGTTAAATTTAAATTTGTTATTTTACTGAAATTACGATATAATACTCAATGCAAAAACATTAAACACCGATTTAGTTAGGATCAACCATAACCGATAACCGATTTAGTTCGGATAAAAGTGAATAGAATTGCTGATCAAGCTCTTGCTATACCCATTTGTGGTGGTCATCGGAAATGTATGCGCTCTTATAATAGCATTGATACAAATTCAGAGTATATGCGGGATGTACGGTTGAACGCCAATTAAAAACTAACATCAAATTCTACAACCCTAGAAAACTGGGTGCTTGCAACTCGCACTGTTGAAATACGTATATTGTACCAGAAACGTACATTGCTTCAGATCGGATAAAAACACGACGATGTTTTTTGACTACCGAAAACGGACACGATTTAGAATCTGAGAACAGTGCTTGAACCGACAAAATGGCCGTAGGCGACTTAAGAATGTAAGAAGTATAAACTTGTAACGTAGTTGTTATAGAGGTGTAGATATTTTTAATTTACAATATTTGACACTTTGGACAGATAAAGTTAGAACTTATGAACTATATCAAGAGACAATTGTTAACGGCTTTTAAATACATTAATGTTGATAAGTTAAGAGATGAGGAAGAATATGGTTTACAAGCGATTTAGCGAATCGTTTAGTATACGCTAACGATCAATGAGACAGGAACATACGTTCTTGGTTTCATAAGTTATGAAAGGAAGCAATGGATTAGTGATTACTGAAATCTAAAAGTGAAGAAGTGAAACATCTAAAGTATAATTAACAACAGAAAGAAGATGGAAGAATAAAATTAACGCATTTTGTTAATTTGAACAATCAGGTCAATTAAAGAGTAATATAGAATAATGGGGTTTGCACTCCTAATTTGTCGTTTTATTTCTCCCTTTATATAACTCCTCACTATAATTATTGGCGATGAAATTTACGTCAAAAACTGAAATTTACGATGAACAGAATGACTTCAGCAAGAACATATCAACTATTGATTCGATATTCGTATTACAAATTGCGGAGAAGTCCATTCCATTTAATACAACACACCAATTTTCATGTGCTTCGTCAAACTTGCACAAGCTTTCGACTGCATCCAACTTGACAATGTTATAAACGTTGGATAAGAAGCAAAACATAACTGCTTAGTATGTTAACAACACAACGCAAATTACAGTAAATGGAAAGTTCACAAATGAAATACCAATACCAATACCAACTTGAATCCGTCAGGATGATAGTTTGAGCCCAACATTGTTCAATATGGTTATGGAACAAAATCATATACTGAAAATTAAATTTACTGGAATTGGTTATAGAATGGGAATATCAACTGATCAGTATCATTTCTTCATACATCCTTTATTACATACAACTTACAGCTATTATACAAAAATTTCATTTTGTGAACAATAATTAGTTTCTAAATGACATCGCATCGTACCCATGATGCTTAATGTGTAGTACATAATATTTTTAAAATTTCAGTGTTATATGAGTGTTATATGGTATTGGGCTGGTGGTAATTGAATTCCCAATTGTTAATGGAAAAAAGGATTAAAAAATCCAGTCTCTAATGACATTAGGATATTGGGAAGGAGTATAGAAACAGGGAGGTTAAACATGGCAACAAAACCGAAGCGCGTCGATCGTTATGATGTCACCAATAGAACGGACCATCGGAGAAAAACGTCGATTTGCTACCGATCCATAAGTCATAACACTTGTAATGTGTTGCAATGGTAAAACAAATTTCATTAAATGAATGTGTTTAGATAATCGATTGTGATGTTTGTCTCTACGTGAGTGTAAAATTAAATGCATGCGAGTGCAAGTGTAGTGTTGGCGGAAAGGGTTATCGCGAAATAGAGTGAGAGATGTTTTTAATGTAGATTGATTTAATGTGGCGATTAAGGCTCACGCGGACCCGTTATGAGTAGACTTATGCAAAACCTACTACTAAACCCCATTTATTGGTTATAGCTCACGTGTAGGCATATTATAATTACGTAGGTGTAGGATACAAGTTATGAAGCATGAATGTGGCCATTCATAGAAAACGTAAAATTTATAGGGATTCGCATGTGCAGATTCAGGAGTGGAACTTTGGTGATAGTGGATTACAATGCCGTTGTTATCATATAATCTTCCATTGTGTTCAAAATAATTGAGATATAGTGGATGCTTGATTCTGTGATTTACCAATTTACTAAATCTTAGTGGTATTCTGTCACAACGCCTGATGATGGGGTTATCGGAGTGTCTGATTGATTGTAGGAATTTTAGGCGCCTGGCTAACCACGATTCTATCTATTCTTTCTACACCGGCAGCGCAAAATAGTTGCTGAAGAGTTTGTATTCGCCCCTTGGTCTTCTAGCGCCGGTTAATAGTAGCAGTAACTTGCGTACTAGTATTCGGATGCGTTCCATTTGGTGTGAGGATAATGCGTGGAACAAGCAGCGAATGCGGGTATGTTATAATGGGACGATTCAGTTGTTTATAACATAGAATTTTGATCTTTTCGTCAAGTCTGCTAGTTTTCCTTAATATTGGTCTGCTACTTATTCTTAATATTGTGGCTTGGATTTGTTATGCGGACGATGTGCTGTTCTCATTGTGCAGAAAATAAGAACGATTTGCAACGTCTATTATTGACATTTAAACAAGATCCTGAAAGCTTGTTGATATCTACCGTGAAATCAAAATCAATTGTTATAGCTATAAAATCAATAAGATGCAAACAAGTGGTAGATAACATAACAATTGAGCAAGTCATGAGATTCTATCCCGTGGAAGCAGAAATAAGCAGCTATGTTACTGCAGAAGTTCCCTATCAAACCAACAAGAATGTGCAACAATATTTGGATGCCTTAGTGACGTCATTTGGAGAAACAAGTTCATGTTACTAGAAAGTAAAGTACGAATTTATGAAACTTGTGTCAGTTCCTTTTTAATATATGCAGTAGAAACTTGCAGTGATACGTTTAGAACTAAACAAATTATAAGGACAACAGAAGTGACGATCTTACGTACAATCAATGGACATTCACTAAGAGATAGAGTCAGAAGTGATGATATTTAAGATGAATGTCAAATTCAAGGCATACTGTCAGATGCACAAAAGCCATAAGGCGTTATTGGCGATATCATGTCGAAAGAATGCCAGATAATAGAATCGCAAATATTGCAATGAAACAACATTCAGGTGGAACACGGCTTATAGGAAGGCGTCTGAAAAGATGGTGATAAAGTTGGACATCCGTATCAGAAAAAAAAAATTCGCACCCATGACGTTATATCGGAAATGGAAACCTATTTTTGCACAGTTTAACCACTCGTATTATTTCAAGGGAATCAATCAATATGTTAAACGACCGTTGGAAATAGTGCATCTCACTACGAGATGAATGTGGTGATGAAAATATGGACAGAATAATCAAAGTCACTTCCTATTTAAATTATTTGTATTGAATTATTTACTAGTTGTATTGTATTGTGATATCATAACATCACTTTATTTTGTATTTTGTCTATAAAGTTTAATTCAATTTCAAGAAAAACTTCAAACAATTAGAAACAAAGAAAAGTATATCCTTAAGCAATGTATTTTTATCCTTTTTAAATTTTTTTTTTTTGTGACAAGTACATATTATAGTCATGTAATTACAACGAAAGTGAACATCCAATGCCTGAAGAATTAAGTTAAAAATCTTTTTACTATACAGCAGCACACAAATGTACTCGTATATAATCATGTAGAATATACTGTATGTTTCATGATGGATATTCTTTCGGGATATTCAATTCATTTTACCTGATCCTTTAAAATAGGTTTAGCTATGTTTCACTTATAGGTACGCTATTCATCAATGTATGTTTAAAAAAAAAATGTAAGAGATTTGCAATTGATTGCTTTTATTGATTCGTATTTTAATTAAAAGTTTTACAATTGATTGAAAAAGAAGTAGTACAGATAAGAGTACTCGTACATTATCTTCATTGAAACTGAAGAAAATTCCAGTAACTTTGGTTTATTCAATTAAAGTTTTATCGCTGTTGTGTATAATTTCAAATTACACTTACAATGGTTTTGTATGTATTTGTACAAAAAGCCGAAACAATTATCTTAAGTTTTAGGACATGTTTCTACTTTTAGGTTATGCATTTGCTTCACAAATAAAGACATCCAGGTTTCTATTCCCAATTTGTACTTGATTGAGTGTATAAAATTTTATAATGTTTATATTAATCAATTATGAATCGACTTAAATAGTAAATGATAGTAATATAGACCGCACCTCAAACGATGTTATTTAACTTTGTCATAATTCAAGTTAGAACACAAGTAGAAAGAAAAGTGACAATAAATTACATTGCTGCTTAATACTTGATTGCTTCCTTACACCACCATTCTGAAATCATACAACATCAATACGTTTCCATGTCTTAAGCTACATTTGCATATTTGTCAATAGTTTAATACAAATCTGTCCATCAATAATCAAATAGTGATCACTGTAAAAATCAGCACCTTAAAAGACTATGTACATCCAACAGTGAGTTTTCTTACTTATATTGTTTTGTTGTTATATGCTCTATTTGGATACAAGTGTCAGAGGATAACCAAGTTACCTTGTTGATTGTTTTGTGATTGTTTTTTGTACCACAACGTAGAAGATCTTAACTGTTACACATATCCGCTAAATCACTTCATCATTATATGATAATGAATGAATGATGTGATCAAATAAAATCTAGATTACTCAATCCATGTCTTTTACTACATGGTGTTAAAAGAAACTCGATCACAATGTATGTCAAGCTTCTGGTATGTTATCGGAACTAAAAAAGAGTACCTATCACATCTTGTGAAAAAAAGATTTACCAGCAAACTACATGGCAGAATTATTATGTTCCAGTCTCATTTATAGACATTTGATATTAATTACATATAAGTACAATTTAGCAACGTTTTGCATACCAACCTATTCATTTATGTATATGATTTACAAGTTAAGTGAATGCTAATCCAACGTTGATTATTTTTAATTTAATTCAATTAATGATTACCTATTTTTAATTGCACGATTATATTAAATAGAAAATAAGTTATTCTTGGAAACTCATTAAAATATACTCTTTCATTTTGATAAATCATGGATTCTATAAATTGAACTAATAAATTTCTGTAGAGTTGTGCCATAGGACTTTCCTGTACGCTTAGGAGAGCATATAAAAGTTATATATATGGTACACGTTCATGTTAAACTATACATAAGTTAAATTATGCTTAAAAAGTTTAGCTACGAATGATGTAAAACAGGTGATCTACATAATTATTTTGAACAACTTACAAGTACATGTTAAGTACAAATGGGTAATTGAAATTAATTAAATGCCATTGAATAAATGTCCTATCTGACTAAAATAATGTTTGTGTATTTAAAGGTATTTATCAATAATTAGTGAAGATTTTTTATTTTTTTATTATTACTTTATTTAATTGTAAACAGATCAGCCTGTAGTAGCAAAGAAGTACGATTGTAATAACCATGCTTGAACCAACTATATGCTGACGCATCGGGTTCAAGAATGTTGAAGATATATACTCAACGTTCTTTGGTTTAGCGTCAAGATATGGTAAAAAGAAAGTGGAAAAGGGTCTACATCTACGGTTGACACCTTTTTTTTTTCTAAAAATCGAGTCACATAGACCATAGTAGTGGAGTTATTTTGTTGCTAAGTGACATAGCAAAGAAAGCAAGACTTGTCGACTTAATAACCATAATATCTGATTGTATAGTAAGGTAAAGTATGTAACAATTGTCCAAATTTACGCAGCTACGGAACAGCATGAAGTAAAAAAAACTGAATAGAAATCGTAAATGACGGTTGTTTGTTGACGACCGACGATCGTGATGATAATGATACTCACAAGATTAGACAAGGATGTTTTGATAAACACGACTGTAAATTTTGTGCAGATCGGAGAAAATTTGTTGCAAATGCAAACAACAGTAACACAAGATGGACTGTGTTTTTAACTAACTTCTTGTATAGTTTTAGGGATCGTTTATCAACTATAAGACGATTCCTAGATGTAGCTCCTAGCCGTATTATAGCGATATAGAGGTAAGACATCCAATATCGATAATATTATACCTGAAATATTAAAACAGAATTTGAATAATATTGCATCTTGCATCAATATTGGATCCAATTATTAGTAAAATTTAATTGACTGATAACATCTAACCAATTATAAGCATTAAAATTGGCATGGTTTTACCTTGCAGAATACTATAGGATCGATTTTAGCAACAAATATACCAAAATAAACAAACAAGTTTCTAGTCTGATATGAAATATCTCACCAATAAAATTGGTAGCATCTTTTCTTCTGCTTCTCCTTCTTGTTTTTCTTGGTCGCTTTTTTTTATTATTCTGTTTCTCTGTTTCTTCGTCTATTTCTTTGTCTCTTCCTTATTCTTCCTCTTTTATTTCTTCTGTTTTTTTATGTCGTTTTTGTCGTGAACGTAATTTAATCAAAAATGTGACAATAATTTACTTAAATTTATACACCATTGTGTGATCATCGATAAATTCTTTAATATTACATAACAGATATTGTTTTTAAAAACAATAAATTGCTCTCCAACAAGTTTGTGACTGTGTGAAAAACATTAAACCTAATATTTTCTATACATTTACAGCAAATCAAATGGCCGAAACAATAAATTCCAATAAAGATTTGCATAAACAACGATTTTCATTTGGACTTGATCTTATACCGAATGCATATTACATTGTTCAATTGATTTGTGTGATTCGTCGTTAACGTCAAGTGCGGCACAACCAAGTTTACCGTCAAGTAATTTCAAAAAACGAAATGGACGAAAGTCTTGGTATTCTAACTGATCAAATGAAAGAATTTCTCAACTCAACAAATTTTGATTTACCATTACAATTTCTGAAATTAACTTTGCATTGTTGTAGAGTTGATCAAACACCGTCCCCAGAAGATTTACCATTAGATTCGGTTGGTGTTAAAACTGATATAACTGACAACGAATAGTCAAAATCCACAAATTTTAGCATTTCAGGAATTTCTGCCGCCAAAGTCGGCAACATCAAAGGTATCAAATAGTTTTATTAAAAGCATTACAAGTATTACAAGTTTAGTTACTGCTTATCAAGGTGATGGTGAAATGTCCCGACTTGCAAGTCGAACAGGTACTTGTATTAGTAGTGGTGGTGGTAATAGTAGTAACGCTTGTAGCGTTGGTACTAATAGTGGATATAGTGTTAATAATGGTAATAGTTGTTCAAGTAATAGTAATATATCGACTGGTGATAATTCACCATAAAATATACCACGTATTCATCCGACAAAATTAATTATAGCCAGATAAATATCATTTAATAATAACAATAATATTGGTATTTTTCAACAACAACATCAACAGCAGGCAACTCAAGCAGCAGGAGCAACAACAACAACTACTTCAACAAATAATAGATCAAGACATTCCAATTGTACGACGACCAGATCCAATGATAGATTTCGATTTTTTTTAAACTGAAAGTGATGCTGATGATGAATTTCATTGGGGTGATCGTCGTACTGAAATTATGGATAGTCAATTATGTGAACCGAAAATGGCACAAGGTGCTAATATTTATATAAATCAATATAATTTCAAACAGAAGATTCATGTATGGAATCCAGTGGTATATTTACACCAGTCGTCGCAAATGTCGCCAACTGATTATAGTCCAACTATTCCAACAGTGTAGATGAAGATAAGTGTATGATTTTAAACTAAATACAGTTAATATGGGAATTGTGGTTCAAATACCATTGAGATTGAATTTTATACTGTAGATTTATCACAAACAGAGTTTTTAATCACAAAGTGGTTCGCATTCCACTAAAATCAATTCGAGCTATTACATACAACAACTGACTGAATACATTTCAGATCATTCACATATTAACACCTAACACGAATTATATGTGACTAACATTAATTATTAGTTGGAATTGGTTATACATAAATTTAAATGCGTAATTAATGTTGAATTAGTGTTGATTAACTGACTGCAAAATATTTCACCAAAACAAGGTTTTTGGTAGGACTTATGCACCATTCTACCTAATTATTACAATGTACAATCACTATGTTTTCGGATGTCAGTTATTGATGCTACATGCATACAACAAACAGCAAGTTAATATCACCCAAAATACATCCTTGTACTGTAAAAATTTAGATGACTAAGGTTTCAAACATCATATAAATTTGACGCATCGTCCTAATGTATTAAGCACTTTACTTATTCATTTTTGTAGAATTAACAATAAATAATTATTACAATTCCGTGAATGAGATGTCTGAAATGTTTTCAATGCTCCTTTGAAAATAAATACAAATAGGACTACGAAATTATGAATTAATGATACATCTCTATATACATGTGTATTCGAATAAATTATATAAAGTTCTGCGACAAACAATGTGACATTAAAATTTTGTTTTGTAGATTTCACATGAATAAACAATTTAAAAGTATAATCTCAAAAGAATTTATTAATTCTATATTTTCGTTTTATGATGACCTTTATTTCTAAATTTTATGTAAAAAAATTCTTAAGAAGTTATCTTGTGTCAAAAGATAGATTTTTGTATGAATATGTAATTTAATTATTTTGAAGTTATTATTTTCAGTTGAAATTAAAATAGGTGTCTTATGTAAATATTACATAAAGATGGATATTTCTAGTTAAAAATATTCCTTTGTATCAAACTTATTCTTTAGTTTTTATTAAAGATATAAACTCTTATGGAATTAAAATAGAATAGACTATTCGACACCACGTTCTACTTACGCTATTGTCGTGGTTACTATCGAAAGCACGTCTACGTCTCTTGTGGATCAGAGCTACACTCCATATTCAGAGAGAATGTGTTTCTTTCTTGTCAACGCAAAATCTGCAGTGACCATTCTGTTCCTCAAGTGATCTTCCTCAAGTGACCCATCATGTGGCATTGTTCCGTAAGTGCCCCGTAAAAATCCTCAACTTAACTTCTAATAAAGCTTATCAAGCTGACAAATCTTCTCTGTTTATAATCCCCATTCTTTTCTCATGAAAGTAAAATTGGTTGAGTAACCTGTCGATGATTGTTGGTCACTCTAATATCATCTTTGGAACCAAGAAGATGTACACAAGTGGTGCATGTACGATCATTACGCGTACCTAAAATTACTAAATACATCACATAAATAATAGTGAAAGTAAAATTGTGAATTAAATAAATAAATTCTCTGCTATAGACAATAGCTAAATTCAAGACTATTCAGGGATTTAGTTGAAGTCATGGTTAAATTAAATCCAACAAAAACCCAGCACCCCCCGAAATGTAGAAGGTGTGTTTAGTACATCAGTATAAGATTGAATCGATGACAGTGGTATTGAAATAGATAATAGGATGAGTGTACAAGTTAGTATGCGATATTGCACTCGATATGAATACTCAAAATATTGGAAGTCTTATCGTTTAAGAAATGTGTCCCCACGGTAAGTAAAGGTAGAGATAATGCATTATACTGTGCAAAGCACCCGGGTACAATAGACTAAATGTTATTCAAATACACAATATATTACAATCGATAATATTACAATATCGTGCAACATTCAAAGTTTATGTTATGCTTACATAAATTTTTGTACCAACTAAAATCCTTAACTATCCTTCTTTTAATTTATCATATAATTGCACATCAGCCCCGTTTGATGAGAATCCTATTATTGTATTAAACATAATTTTATAAAATATTCATACATTGCATATTTTTGAAGATATACTTTTCAAAAAGATATAAAATTTTATTTTCAGCTTAATTATTATTAGAATATTCTTTTTAGATTAAACTTATATTTACTCTAAAACATTTTTCTATATTTTATTTTTTTTAAATTTAATATTACACATCAAAAGAAATTTCAATTTAATCCGACAGGTTGGTTTAATTTTCTTAATAACATTTTGTATTTACCCTTTTTAAAGAAAAATTTGAAGATGAAAATTTGGTACGATTTGGTATGTAAAAAATAATTTATTTAAATTGGCATTGGTTTATAATACCTAATATAAATTATATTTATCGAGAAATCATCCCTTTGATGGCTCTGTATGTATGATGTATATGCTTATAATTTATATAATGTTTATTGGTTTACGGCAAAACCAGTTTATAAAATTGAATATATCCTTCACCAGGAACTGGCATATCTTTTTCATCATCTGGTGGTATATGACTAAACTAAAAAATTAAAGGCAAATGCCCCGATACTGGTACTCTACATTGTCACACTTGAAAATGGAACTCATCGACTTCTGTTACTCAAAAAACAAAACACAAAACTTTCTTCTATCTTTTCATATACGGAATATCGCTGGAAGATGTTAAAATAGGTGGTAGACGATAGACTCACCACTAATAATGTATATATATAAAGAATATGGCAATAGAAGAAACAATGTACCTACAAAGTATTGATTGTCATACAGAAGCTATATTTAACTAGTCCCATATGGAGAAACACGCACACAGTAGTTAATACTTCACTTATGTGCATAAGTAGACAGAACTACGTTGTTACTAGAGGACTTGCCCAATAAGTGATATAATCACGTTTTATTAGTTGAGTTATGCAAAGTCTGACTGTCACCTCCACGTGGTGCAACCTGGAAGCAACATTAGAATCGAACGGTTGGGATAGCTATGGAGA
>JANSTX010032876.1:0-31183 GCA_027564355.1 Penthetria funebris | reverse complement strand
ATGTTATTCGGATGCGGCAAATGTTATCTTTTATTTTTGTTTTTAATATTTTTAAATTATTATATTATTTGTATTTTATTTTTATCCCAAAATACTTTTATAAATAAAACATTATACGAACATCATAATTTATGTGTCGTATTAAATAAATAAATAGAATTACTTAGCCATATGTTTCTTAACCAAAGCATCTAATAATCTCAGTTTAGATTTTTTCTGTTTATATAATGCATAAGTGTCTTCAATAATACCTCTATCAGATTTTAGCATCTTTCTGCCATTACGTTCCTCAAATACTTCTTCAAATTCTTTGATTGTACGTCGTAAATCTCTTTTATCCTTGCGGGCACTTTCTAAATGTTTCCATAATTCATCAATTGGAAGGGTATTTACATTTATTGAACTTGATGTTGTTTCCGTTCCAGTTGACGATGATTCTTCAGTACCACCACCTGTACTTTGTATTTGTACAAAAGGATTGATTTCAATTGTTGGTAATGATGAACTTTCTACTATTATCTGGTTCTCAACATTTGATGATGACGATGATGATGATGGTGGTGTTGTATTGCTTGTTGCAATCAACATATTATTATCATTTGTTATTGATGGTGGTGTTGTTGCTGTAAATACCATAGCCTCATGTTCCAATATTGTTGGTAATTCTGGAATACAACTAGCACCAATGCCACTACCACTGATCAATGCACTTCGATTTACCATACGTTTTATTATGCGATAACGATCATATAATGCATGTGCCACATCTCTTTCTTCACGAGTATTTGGACGACCATATAATGATTCCAAATATAGTAATCCTTTTTGTATTGCAATTTTTTCTTGAACTAATTGGTCTGGTAAGAGTTCTTCAAGTTTTGACGACCTCTTTTCATCGTCACGTTTTTCTTGTAGACGCTGCATTTTGTTTTTGCAATTCATCAAAGGATAAGAAAAAAAAAAAAAAAAGAAAAAGAAAATTGTATTAGAAAAATCCTTTTTATATAATTATACTTTTGTTAAAAAAAATTGTGATAGAGGAAAGAAAAAAAAAACACAAAAGGAAAATCTAACTAAGGAAAAACAAGCTATGATGGGTGTTCTGCTCGTAAATTATAATGATAACTTGGTAACATTAATAAATATAAAATAATATTGTACTATATACGAGTATACTGATGCATCTCGCGAAAATATCTGAATGATAACAATGAAAGTGACCAACTTTCAAAAACAAGTCAATGCCATCCATCATAAATAAATTTATATCCACGTTAATTAAATGATGTCTCTGCCGTAACTCTATAGATTGTTGACTTACAGAACACATTTTCACAGAGTATGAGAGTATGCTGACGATATTCTGATCCAACAAACTACATGCCTCTAGAATCATAAGTCTTCAAGGGAAATCCATAAACGATAGGATATAAAAGTTTGTAAATTTAAAAAAAAATAATTTAAACGTTGGTTGTATCAGTTAGGCACAAAAGTGAATTGAATTCCTTGATACTTGAAATATATAGTCGTGGGGAAACAACACCCAATTAGGCACGATAACGAGTTTTGACTTACGAAAACGGACATGATTTGTGGAACTGTAAAAGTTAGAACAATGGGTTCAATCGACAAAACGGGCATAGGTGGCTCAAGATATTTGTCTGCTATTACAATGTAGACAATAGGATGAAATTTGAACGACTTATGAGAAATACAGCTCACAAGTTGGTCTAAAAATCATTATTTCAAAGACAAAACTAACTGAATATAGATTGTATCAATCTATATAGTCAAATGAGTTAATTAATATCCTATAATCCGGTCTACATGAAATTTTGCAGAATATTTTTTTCTTTCAGTTAGATAATTACTGAACTGATGAGAACCTCTAAAAAATTGGCAACAATAATCGCGATGACATTTATTTTTGTACATCTTCATATGCTGTAAAGCAATGATACTTTATAAAATCTTTCAGCAATTTACGAACGATGATGGTGATAAGGATGATGTTAAAAATGTGTGACAAAACAAACTACAAATTAATATTACCGTATAAAAAAAAAACGACATAAAAATTAAATTATAAATTGCGACTATAATGCGTCAAAAGATATGAATAATCTCAACGTAAATTAAGAAAAATTAAAGTAACTTACCAATTCAATGTCAACCAATGTTTCCTGCATTTGTAATGCTTTATTACCACCAAAAGTGTTCTTCATCTTATAACCCATAGTAGTTATTGGATCGCTTTTAAGATTCTGTTTCTCCTTTCGCAATTTATGTATTTCAGCAATAATATTCTTCATATATTTGTCATTTTGTTTTTCCGAATGTGATGGTCTATAACCATTTTCACGTTGAAAACTCTCTTCAAAATTGGCGACACGCTTCTTAAATGTTGTTAGTCGTTTATTAATTTGTCTTAAACGTTCATCTGGTGCTGTTGTATAATTTCCAATGCCCATTTGTGATGCTGACAACAATGATATTGATGATGACGGTGGTACATTATTATCCATTAATTTTGAAGTTTTCAAATGTTCATCTTTCATAAAATTTGCAATTAATTTCAAATCATTTCCCTCCTTTAAAACATTGTTGGCGTTACTAAAATTATGATCAGAAAAACGTTGACATACAACTGGTGCTTCATTTTGAAATGAACAATCCCATGGTGGTAGTGAATTATTTTCAATTTTATTAACAGTTGTTGTAACTGCTGCTGAAGGTGTTGATGATGATGAAGAAGAAACAGGTACATTATTATTGTCATTATTAACATGACGTTGTTGAAGTGATGGTTGTTGCTGTTGCTGTAGATGTCTATGTTCATGTTGCTGTTGATATGGCTGATGCTGTTGATGGTAATGTTGTTGATGATTATGCTGATGTAGATAATTATTTCGATTATTACAATCTTCTGATTTTATGTGTGCCTCTTTTATGTCTTCAGAATTTTCTTTATGTAAAATTTGCTGTTTTTCCTCTAATTTTGTCTTACTTATAAAACCACGTCTTTCATTTTTCAAATTATTTATATCATATTTATAAAGATTTTCATCTCGATCACGGTATTTATGTGACGATAATAAATATTTATTTAATTTTTTTGAAGAAACTGATTTTCTACCGGGTTGTGCACGTGCCTTACAAAATCTTTCGCTATTACGACGACTTTCATGTTCACCATCAAAATCATCACTGTAATTACTGCATACACCCACACCGCTGCCATTATTTACGTTACCGTTACCATAATGATGATTTTTGTAATTGGAAGATGCATAACGTATCTCACGATGTGGGGACAGGCGGTATTTGTGAGAAAAATCAAAAGCTCTTGTACGAGCCGGACTTGTTTCAATACGTTTATTTGTTTCTTTTAAAATTTCTTGAACTTCATTATTTGAAAACTTTGCATCATGTTGTTGTTGTTGCTGTTGTTGTTTTTGTTGTTGTTGTTGTTTTGGTTGTTGTTGTTGTTGTTGTTGTTGTTGTTGTTGTTGATGTTGTTGTTTTTGTTGTTTTAGTTGTTGTTGTTGCTTATATTGTTGTTGTTGTTGTTGTTGTTGCAGTTGAGATTTCTCGTTAATAACATCAGAATCTTCCTGTTTAGTTAATGGAATAATATTATCATTTGTTTCGTCAGGTAATGGATTTTTAAATTCCTCATGAGACGAAACACGTCTGATCACTTCACATTCTAAATTTGGTATATATTCTTCACTATTTGATCGTACAAGTTTACGATCTTGTGTTATTGATGAAGTACTATCTTGACGTTCTTTACGTTTTCTTGATATTTGCCAATCAAATGGATTGATCACCTCTGGCAAATATGTTGATGTAAAATTACCGCTTATATTTTGGGTTTCAACTGAATAAATAATATGATTTTGATCACCTCTTGTTGAAGACGATGTTGATGAAGTTGTTAGACGACTTAAGTCGTCTTCTTTCTTTGCCGATGATGGATTTCGCATGCCGCACTGAAAATAGAAAAGGAAAATAATTAAGATCCCGGTAAAAATTGCAACTAATCGTTTTAATGTTATTTTTTTTTATATAGAAGTAAATTAATAAGTTATCAAAATAAAAAAATTGTATGCATAATATGGAAATCAAACGATTTATGATAACGTATTCTATTTTCTTGGTGCAGCAAATTATTAACAAACAGAAAAAAGAGTAATCTGAAACCAAACTTTAGTCGGTCTAGAATGTTTCAAAGATAACATTAGAAGCATTTTCATAACGCGTACTTCTCGACTGTGGAACCTTTTTCCTGTATAAGTGTTTCCCAAACTGTACTGTCCCCAGAAATTTAAATCGAATATTCATGGTATTGTACGTACTCCCCATTCTATCCCGTGAGCCAGACAAAATTTAAATAAGTCATTTTGTGTGCAACCATTAATGGGTAGCCGCCAATCCCTTAAGTATGGATTGGTTATAAAAAATAAAAAAAAAAAAAACAGTTCAGTCTACGTTTGCAAATCCTCAAGTAGTTTAATACGAATAAGCTATAACTAAATAGTGACCGGTATAAATATTGGCACTTCTAAGGCTACATACATACAAAAGTGAGTTTCCGCACTTTTTGCTAATTGCTATCTTGTCTATTTGAAAACTTTTACGATCTTTCATACCGCATATCGATTACAGATTTCCAATTAATATTTCTCTAATAGAAATCTCAAGTGTCATTTGCAACAATCATTTTAATTGTTCGTTTGAATTAAGTGAAGTATCTAGAACCTAAATAATGTAATAGATAAAGTTTATAGTTTCGAAAAGTTAAATTAATAAATAAGTACTGAGTGTTTCTTATGTAAAATGAAGCACCATTTCTAAAGAGAACCCGTACATGAGTGGATATTTTTGACATTAGTTTAATGACTAGTAAGTACGAGTATTTAATGAGTCCTAAATTGTATAATAATCCAAAAATGTTGATACTATCAATATTTTTAGATTATTCAGATTTTAAAGTGTTTACCACAATCTATTGATATATGATTATAGATTAACATTCATAGATGGTGGCCATGTTTATAGCTCCATTCGCAGCCTTTACTATTGAGCCAGACTTTTTAATTTCTCATATAATTTTACTATTTATAAAGCAGAAAAGACAATCACTTTCACTTATAACTAACTAATAGCAAATACTATTGAGATTTTCAAAATTATATCAAAATATAGTATTAATTATAGACCATACCCATGCAATATTAACGAATAACATTATTTTTTATTATTATTCACTATATATCATGTGTAATGAATATGTCAAATTTTATAACAAATAAATACTAGTAAATTTTTGTATTTTAATTTGAATTCTGAAAAAATAAATCACAATTTTCGGTACTGCGAAACCACTTCGAAATTTCCATACAGAATTTGTCTAAATGTTTATCCACATTCGAGTATAATTTCAGACTGCGTGTTGATCAAATTAAAATTATCCAAGAACATGAACAACAACCTATACTTTAACTCAAAATAAGATTATTATATTGACTTTAAAGATTTAAAACACATATACTTCTTATATGCTTAAGTGTTCTTACGTATATACTACACACGTGTAACGTAATATAAGATTCAGTGACATTATCATTACAAATTGTGTACCATGGAGATCCGGTAAGTAAACAAAATATAATCAATTCGATATAATATTAACAATATGCGATAATGAATCAAAATAAAGAAGTATAATTCATTTTCAGAAACAAAAACACGGATAGATAGAAAGATGAATAGATGAATAGTTGGATAGTTGTATAGTTGCAGATATATAGATGATTAAATGTATAGACGAAGAGATGGATATTTGGATAGATGGATAGATAAATAGATGGATAGATGGATAGATGGATAGATAGATAGATAGATAGATGGATAGATGGATAGATGGATTGATGGATAGATGGATAGATGGACAGATGGACAGATGGATAGATGGATAGATGGATAGATGAATATTTGCATGTATCATTAAAAAAAATTTAGTACAGTTACCTTTTGATTCTCCAAATATTCATACGATATTCGATAAATTCAGACATTTGTCCTTATGTGGGCTCATAGTTGTAAAATACGACAGACAACTCATTCATTGAGATAGTAATTCTGATTCATGGTAAACAAAAATTTTAAAAAGTTCGTAACATATATTATTATAATATATTAACATATATTACTTTATGTGGTCTCACGGTAAAACTTTTGTGTCCTCAAAAACAAAACGTTTTGCTCATAGACTATCTTATCATTACCTTAACCTACGACGTTAATTTGACATTTATAATATGAAGCATGTCAAAAAATTCTGCAACACAGAAAAATATTTTTAATATCCATGAAATTGGCTTTATTTGACAGATAAATGTATGGCATTAATATTTGAATATGATTTCCGGCATGGTGTAATCTGGAGGTTCACAATTTCATCTGAAAATTGTGTTCAAGAAGCACACTTTAGGTTAAATGGCAATGCCATTAAATAATGACCACATTTGGAGCGCTGATAATCCACAAGCCATTGTCGAAACACCATTACATCCAGAAAAATTTACCGTTTGGTGCGTTTTATGGAATCATTGGTCCGTATGTCTTCAAAAATGATGTGAAAATTGGATCTTCAGATTACATCATGTACGCGCCAGCCGTACATGGTGTACATGGGATTTTGTCAACCCAATTTAAATTACCAAGCGACAATTTATCTAAGTAAATTTTGGTCAAGATTAAAATGATCTCAAAACAAGCGATATTTCAAATGATACTTCGTTTGTTTCAACTATATCGTCAACATTGAAATGCCTTACACTACAATAATATCCTGTGACGTTATCTAACGTGAGCAGCGGCAAAAAAATGTAAAGAAATATTTTGTAAGATCACTAGTAGAATTCTATGAGGACAAAATGATTCCAAATATTAAATTGTGACGTATACATGTAAATAGTATATCAAATTAACATCATGATTTAAATTATTTGTCAACATACAAATAAGTAATATGACAATAGTGAGTTTCATAGTTTTAATTGTCAGTATCATCGAATTTATGAAGGAATATTAGGAAAATTTAGAGTTCCTATAAAAAAAAAAAATAAGCATTTTACATGATGGTGAATGGAGAGGTGCATCCAGATGTTGTTCAATCAATATTTACCTTCACGCGATATTAACGCAAACACGGCCATAGGATAGGTCAATTGTGTTGTATGATCGTGGACAAAAATAAAGATGATATGATATAGATTTATTATTATCTTTTGGTGAACTTTGTTTTTAAAAATTAGCGCTTAAATTTTATACACCACTCAACCCGAGGTATTCGAATTTAAGCCGAACTACATGTTTCACGGTATTTTGTAAACTAATCTACTTTTTTAGGATATTTTATGTGACATTATTGGAAATAGCAAATTAATATCGTAATGCCGACCATTTTCCGTTGAGGCGTAAATATTAAGCTAGTCTAATTAGTGAAATAACGTATGTCAGCTCAAAGATATGATACTTAAATAGATGGATGAGTGTAGTATTGCACAAATGGACAGATATACACATTTTTGATCGACAGTTGTAATGTTAATAAATATATGGACAACTGAATAAACAGTTTAACAATAAACAATTTAGACATATTAAATTCACTGCTAAAGAAAAATTATGATGCTCAAGGTGATTAAAAAAATATATCTTAGCAATTTCATTAGGTTTTTTTTTTTTTTCGATAAAAACGATAATTATCTTGGCATAAAAATACAAAAAAAATATCAAATTAAAGACACGTTTCATAGATTTTCATTATGCTAATAATAAAGGTCAATTGAATGGAAGTATTGTACATAGTTACCATACCAGTACATTAATGATCGCAAAAGGAATTTGAAATCAGTCTAAGCGAAAAAAAAATTTCATCATCCGGTACATATATACGATACGGGCATACATTCAATGGTGCAGATAAACTTTTTTTCGATGTCATAAGCATACAAAATTACATCATGTTTATTATACCACAGGGTAATCATTCATATAGTGGTTAATATCTCAGTGGAACTTTGAATACCAGTATAAGTTCTCGATAATATTTGTTACCAACGGCAATTAAGTCCCAATCATTACGTGCACAAAAAAAAAATGAGTATCAAACATTCGAACATTTTATAAATGCGCCATACGAACAAACTTCAAATATAATAGTTGTTCCATTAGAGCCTTCAGAATGCTATTATACAATAAAAAGCAAAGTAACATTCCTAATCCTGTATGTTCCAAATGCAAGCTCCACATGAACAATCAAGAAGTTAGGCTAATTTAAATATTATAGCAAACGTATATATAATATACCAATAACTTGAAGTTTACAAACTAATCATTTTGTATTCATTCTACAAAATGAAATAAGACATAACTAAAAATATATAACAATAAAAAGTCAGAACAATGATCGTACGAATACATAAATATGTAACTTGTGTTGTGGTCAATGGTGTGGTCATCAAACATTCAGAGATTCTATATTTACCTCCACCACTACCAACAGGTACTAGATTTTTCATCATAACCAGCACTCATAGTGTGTATTTCGCAATATCAATGACTGGTCGCCTTAGTGTATTCCTTTATTTTTTTCTTGTTCACAATCCTATTCATCGCCTACAGATCTCCACAAACATCCACAAATTTTCCTTTCTATATTGGGTTTATCACGAAAATTTGAAGCACACTCGTGAGGCACATATTGGCGAAAACTAAAACGATTGACATAATGTTACTATCAGGCATTCTCTCAACATGGTCTCTCCAATAACGCCTTCTGGTTCTTGTCCATCTTACTGTATCTTAAATTTGACATTCATCACGGATATTATCAATTCTGATTCTATCTCTGAGTTAATAACCGGTAATAGTAAGTAAGATCTTAATTTCTGTTGTTCTTATAAGTTTTTTAACTCTATGGGCGTACGCAGTAACATAAACTTGTTTCTCCAAATGACGTCAACTACTAGAATGTGTCACGTATTGTACGTTGCAAAAATTTCGATTGTAAACCAAGAAATAAATCAGTCTGTTCCCATTTATCTAATACAAAATTACTGATTCTAAAACTGAACCGATATTGAATCATGTAAAATAATATGACAACTATTCTCACACATTCAAGTTATACGCGTTTCAGCAGTGTGTGCTTGAATTATTCTTAGTATCATACTACGATTCGTATTGGCCAAGCAGGTACACTAAGCACTTTGTGAGGAATTGATCCAAGGTCAAATCGCTTGCTAATTACTTTATGATTCAAGAATAGTAATATTGCTTACTATAAAAGTACAAATTTTGATTATTTCTTCCATTCTATCGTCCAAATAATTCATTTATCAGTGAACATCGGCCAGATTGAGAATGATTCAATGATTCCTTTACTTAAGATCATTTTGAAAATGTTTGCAAAAATGTTTACTTAAAAAATTACTGTATGATTACGAAAATTCACAAATGTCATCATGTCACTAATCTAATGTTTCTCTTCGATGCCTATAGAAAGCATATTAAGAATATTTGACCAATTATAATACTAAAATTTGATATTATCATGAGGCAATAGAAACGATTAATTAGTATGGGAAAAAATTGAATTCTATCGGCCATAAACTGAGCAGTTCGATTAATGAAATCGTAAGATGTGCTCATGACTGGGATCCAGAAAAGTAGAAAACTCGTAGATGTGGAATGAAGTTAAGGTACTGACTAAAAATGGAGGTTGTTCGGCGATGCCCAATGCTCTATTACCTTATAGTTAATGAAAATAAATTACAAATTAAAGACTGACATATGCACACACGTTACATTTGAATGTTTAAGTAGAGTGTTGCATTTCTTTCCAGCTACCTAGTTCGAAAGAGAGATGTTTCTTCACCAGTCGAAAGACATTAACAATATGTTTTCAGCATTGATCATACTGACATTACTGGATGTAAAAAGCGATCAAATAACCACTTTTATAGTCGGAAATTTCCGTGATGCAGTTCTTCAAATGTGTATTTATATTAGCAATTTACTTCTTTATTATTATTGCGGATGTACTCGTTAATTTTGTTGGCCTTTTATTGCAAATTAAATCAGGTCACACAAAAATAGGAACAAAAGTGAGTAAATTTAATATTATTTTGGTATTTTAAAATATGCATAATTAGACGACAAAGGGCAAGGTTGTAAAAGGTTATTTATAAAATTTCGATGACCGAATAAAAATAGTATTTTTATTATAGAATTATCAAAATTATTAAAACTCAAAAACTTGGCTGCATATTGTAACTAATGAATTATAGAGCATAAGTCTTATAACAAACTATACATTATATTATAACGCATTATGTGGCTTCTATAAAATTGTACATGGAAGGATACGTTCAATAAAAAAATAGGACACATTCTCCGTACAATGGTAGACAAGACACGCGAAACCTTCACATTTCAAACAAAATTAATATTATTGAAATTAATTTATTGAATTATTAATGAATAAATATTAAATTTAATAGATATTGGGGTTATTATTTAGGGTGACTGACTTCTATAAATATTATTTTCTGTATTTCGATTTATTTGATAAACTAACACTTAATCGAACTTATTATAGTATGAATACAACAATTTTAATATGATTTACTCCAATGGCAATTCATAAAATAGGAATAGAGCTTTCAGTTGATCTGCAAATGCAGGTTCAATCAAGAAGAAAACTAAAAATAATCTATCACAGATATACAATGCACACTGCAAATTCGTACTTTAATAGAAAAAAATGTTCAATAACGACTATAATCGCAATAGTTCCAATCAAATCAGTCTTCGTATTGACTAATAACTCCTACTGAGAACACAGGAACCAGTAGTATTGAAATCAGTGACAATCATGTTTATAATTAATCAAAGAAATCATGAAATTGGTCCAATTATTCAACTAAAATCATTGAATACAATGCAGAAATCAGTAAAGCAGGATGGGGCAAGATATTGCAAGAAGTTCGAAGTTACTAGCACCTGTGTAAAATTTAAAAAAAAGGGCGAATATTATCATTTAATCTACCAAGTGGAATAATCAATTCAATAGAACTGATCAAAACAAAACAATAACAACATTTTCAGATAGTATGGTCGAAATTTTGTTATTTGTATCCACTATATTTATATCGAAATTAGTACCACGCAACTAGTAGACTGAAAACGAGTTTTTCTATATGGATTCCTGGGCATTAGGGGTATGAAGAAAATGACAAACTCGTTGTTAAAATGCGTCTAATAGGAACTTAATAGGATCTGATTCGGTATTTGGAATTGCTCAGTAAGGTAAATATTGAATTAGTGAACTGACGTTAATGCATTTAAAATTCATGATATACATGATCCATCGCGTCTATGAAATCTAGAGAACTTTTTACCCTTGAGCACAATGTAAGAAAAACATTAGGCATACTTAATGGGCAGCATACACCAAAAGAAACATATATTAGAAATTGATATGTAGAATGTATCAAAATAGAAAACAAAAATTCGTTTTAAAATTATAAATTTCCAAGTGTATATTAAGAGATTAAATAAAAATGCATATAAATTAAATACGTTATTCATATCTTACACATGTCATAAAAAGATTACAAATGTATAATTACTTTATGGCATCAAAATACGAGTACATTTAGAATCATAAGATAAGTTATTTCATTCATAATTTCGAGAAAAAACTAAACAAATCTGGAACAAAGAGGTGAGAATCACAAATTAAAATTTCATAATAAAGTCATGTATAGTCACAAGCTAAATAATTTATGATGTTAATATGACTTATATGTTAATTAAAAATAAAATAAAAACCTCGAAAAAAACAATAATATGATTAAATTACAGTACTTATAGAATACTACAAGACATTAGACGTGAAAGACATGTCGATCTCTCTAGACGAAAATCAAATAGACTAAAAATGGAGAAAACCACATTTGACACTGTGCAGCTTCCAAAGTTCAAATGATTTCAGAAGAAGCGAGTAGAAACACGTTTGATCTGCTAACTGATTCCGGAAAATATAGAAGTTAAAATCAACATCAGACAACTTACATCCGCATCATCTCAAATGAAAATCATCAAATGTTTACAAATACCTATAATTAGCTGCTTAAAAGGCAAGTGATTGGAGATACACATATGGCAATCAGAACAGATTGTTTAAAAAATGATGCATCACATGATCAATCATCATAATCATGATACATTTTTCAAAATGCAAGCAGTAGTCAGCTAGTGGGATTTTTGTAGAATAGTGGTTTTTATCCATTAAACTAAATAGAAGGGATCTAAAATAAGGAATTTTGTTCATGTTACACACTTTATAATAATGGTGACGGTAATGGTGTGTAGGAATAGTTAGATACATTTAACAATATACATGAGGAAATAATAAATGACCGCATAATATCGACAAAGACGATCATGAATATAACTTGTGTTTTCCTAACCAATTGAGAAACATGTAGCTCATTTAATGTTACCGTTGGTATGCATCATACCCACAAATGAATCATTAATGTTTTATGCAAAATGGTAAAATAAAGGATTATTCTGCAAAACACGATCATATTTGATGGTCATACAACTGGCAGTTATTGAAAATTTTAATATTTGTGATCAACAAATGGTAACATCAAAATTGATACTCAAAAGTGAATAAACAGACGGATGGATTAAGCGAAGATCGATGTGTGAAATTTGATATGATAGAAAAATGCATTCAAAATTAAAAGAAAAAAAGGTTTTTGCAACTGTGTTGAAACGTACAATATACAGAAATAATAAGCATCAGATTGGCGAAAGGATGTGTTTTGGTGCCCAATTAAGAAATTAACATAAAATTCCACAAACTTAGGTACCATTTCGCACTACTGAAATACTTAATTGCACAATAATCGTCAACTAATTGCGGCCCAAGAATTGAAGAGGTACAAACTCGATATTCTTGTGTTGAGTGAGGTTCTATGAATAAAAAATGGAGATATAAAACCATATATCCTTTTGTTTTCATAAAAAAAACTGGTTACATATATCACATTAGTGGTTGCTAGGTGTCTCTGCAAAGCGTAGTCTTGTCGGTATGATGGTAGTAATGATGATAATATCAGAAAACACGGTATTCGTCATTATCATGCTTAAACGCATATTATAGAAACTTTTTGACCGAATACAATATTCTAATGAGCTTATTGTAAATTATGGCGATTGTTCATTGATCCGCAATGAGTTAACAACATAAACTTAAATCTTTATATTTCAGATTTATTTTCATGGATGTCTTTAAGTGTCATTAATCTTTATACGAGTATATGACAATATTGTATAATGATATATTCATTAGGACATTATAAGTTATCTGAAAATTTGGATCAAATTTATTCAACCAGTAAAGAATTGAAATTTAAAAGAATGTTCAAATTTCATTTCAATTCAATTGAGTCAAAAACCGTCTCTATACATTACATACTGAACATATCATTAAAAATTAGTGCTTAAATTGATTCTATCCACATTAACTGTGTACATGGTAAATAAGCACGTAAATCTATTAAAATACACCAATAGAAATGCCTGATATGACAGCAGTCTAAACGTAAATGATCAAGCAAAATCATTTCATATACGTCAATATGATGAACTAATTAATCTTAAAATCGTTGATATTGTAAACATTGAAGTAACAGATTTATCGCAGATAATTACTGCAATTTAAATAGAACAGACTAAAATAACTAATTAAAAAAATAGTACGTCACATATTCAGAAAGTATATAAAGCAAAAAAGAAAAAAAAAAAATTGCTTGTAATTAGGATGAAAAACAGGCCTCATAGTCACACGGAGAAAGATGATGATACAAATATATTGGTGATGACATGAACAATATATAAACAACCATTAACCTTAGACTCATTAAAATTCAATTAAAGAATATTCTAATGTAAATAATTAAATTTTGCACTATGCGATATTGAGCCATCAACGTATACTGTACTAACTGTAGGGTCATTAGTTCGCGAATGTGGCATACATAAATATACGAGTAAAACATAAGTGGATACAAATTTACGTTAAATGTTAACAAAATTTTACGTTTTTATTAGTGAATTCCATTCGATTTTACTAATATAAAACGAAAAATGTTAACTACTATCGATAGAAAATGTATTTATGATCAATAAAAAATAAAAAGTGTAATAAAAACTGAATAACAAAATCAGCTATTTTAGATAATGTGATTGGAATAGTAAATGTCGATGATTTCAATTAAATATATAACTATCTCTACTGTCGACTCGTTGGTACCAAAGATCAAATGTTCTGCACTTTAGACTATCGATGTGATGTCCAATTTCGAAAAATTTAATCAATCGCAAATTATTATATATAGACTTTTCGAGATCGGAATTGATTAAAGTGGAAGAAGTTCATATTAAGTTATAATTATAAAAACTCTTGGTCTGATGTAGTTAAATAGATCTTGGTTGATATTAGAGATCATGCACGCAAATATGCATTGTTTTACTGAATAATATGGATGGGTCATTAATAACCGTATTCATTAAAACAATATGTAAAAAACTGACACTAAGATGATTTTTTTTTAAATATTTTGTTTCTCGCTACAAAATAGAAATCTAACATTGGTTCTATATAATCGTATGTAAAGCATAAAGAAATTGAAATGAATCATCATTGACAGCTTTGATCAGTAACATTTATGACACTATTTAATTAATAAATACCTGAGACAGGTTTCCGATACCGACAGGACGCTCTTCGGCTGGTATACTCTAAATTTTATCCCTACTTCTTCCATAAATCCATATACATTCTGGTATATAATAAAAGATTTATGAAATTAAAACTTACTTGAATTGAATATTAAATTTAAAACTGTAGTATTAAAAGGTACATTTAGAAGTTAATCTTGAATGGGTACTATAGTTGCACTAAGATCATTAGATTAGTTTGTACAGAGTGACGCGTTGTGGTTTGAGTTCCTTATAACTTTTTGATAAAAAAAAAAAAATTATTTTCAACAGAATACTTGGGGACTTTATGCATCAATATTGTATATTTCAATGAGATGGCCCGTCAGGGTCAACAATAAATCATTTTGTTGTAAATACTCGATAACATGTAAATAATCTTCATGGTGCCGTCTTCCGCTCGCGGATCACAATATTGAACGTGTAAGCGACATTCAATACAACTTCAGCTAACACGAAGGTCACTGCAAAAATTTTTTAGATACATTACACTTATTCCCACATAAAGTGTAACATGTACAAGAATTGCAGTTGACAAACTAAACAGCAACGACTTAATTACGCCATTTAGAGGATTACATTTTACATACAAATTGATAATGGGCAATGGCCCATTTTCAAGTAAATGACAACAAGCAAAACTACAGGGTATAGGCTACGGATAATCCAGAATCACTGGCCGCCCGTTTTTTTTTTTTTAATGGTGCCACAGCTTCCAACAATATTGCTCAATATCTGACCAAATTGAGATTTTTTAAGTCAACCATTTAAAATCATTCAATTCTGTGGTTCCAATAGAATGGTGCAAAAAATTAAATATTATTTTTAACAAATAATTGTTAAATCCATGTAAATATTTTAACTTGTAAATTAGCTCATTGGTCCATACCGTGTCAAAAATCTTTTTACAGTTGAGAGAAGTGACGTTAATTCTCGGTTATAAATTACTGTTATGACCATGTCCATCATACAGACTAGTGCATGATTAGTGGCGTAACCTTTTCTAAAGTCCACTTGTGATGCAGGAAAAGATCTTTTCTTTCAATAGAGATGATTTTATTGGTGAAGAATTTTTTCAAATTTTTTTGAGAAAGCCGAGAGTAGTCCTATATCAAACGGTGATTCGTAATCAATGTAGGGTATTTTTTTCATGTGTTTTGGGATTGGAATGACTGTTGTCGTTTTCCAAACCTTTGAGTATATATGCAATGTTAAACGATTGATTAAACCGTGCACATAGAAACCATAAACACTTACTATAGAATTTTTTGATGACCCTATTAGAATAATCATCAGGAGATTTATTGTTGGATCATTTAATTAAAAATTTCAATTCAGGTATCCTTAAGAATGCTATGGAGTATTGGTAATCAAAGCATTAAGGCGAGTGACATTTAGCGTGTCAGTTGCTAGTTGGGTCAGTTGCTGTACAGTCTGTAAAGTGTCTAGTAGTTCGTCATGCAAATCAGAAAATTGATTATGTATCAATTAAAAATTGTTGATCACCAATTAGGTGATTTGATTTTTGTATATTTGCAAAGGGCTCGGTAAATTAATCAGCAATAACTTGTGGGTCAGATATAAAGGTGGCGTTATTGATAGATCTATTTTATGTCATTGTCAAGTATGTTGATATCTTTGTAGATATTTTTTTCAAATTTTATTTTTATAGATATTGTGATCTTGTCACATGTTACTTAGTTTAGACTGTCAGTGTTTTTCTAGATAATAACTTATTTGATTTTTTTATCATGCTGTTTAGGCACTTGATATGAGATTTTATTATTGAGTTTCTTCTGGTAGCACGGAAAAATTGAATTCTAAAATTGTTTTTAAGTTTAATGATATTTACGGTCATTTGAGGCAGGGGTGTCATGTTGTGAATGTTGATGTCTTGAAGGGATATCGCTCTCGTCTCAATTTCAATTAATCCGATTTAAAATTTTTCAAATGCTTCATCAAAATCCTCAATTATTACCATTTTTTGGATAATCACAAATCGATTTTAATCGATACCATTTTTGGGACTATCATAATTACGATTATAATAAAGTTTATGGCTATATTCAATATTTATGGATTTGAACTCCTTCCTTTAAGTGGATTATATATATGAAACTAATTTCATATATATATAATCCACTTAAATATTACTTCACGTTGGGTGTTCCCTTCAAGACATTCTTTTGGGTGCGTAGTTTACGTGCGGAATTATTTAACAAAAGCGAACTCATTTCATATTTCTATCATAAAATAATAATTAATATGATTTCATTTCTCACTTCATATTTCAAAACGACATTTATTTTACTGCCCACGGCAATTATTACAAACCACCTATAGACGTTCATTCACTAATTTTATGTTTAGCTATCATTGAATTGTCAACAATAATACCCTAAACTACCACTGTGGTAATGACGACACAGTCGCCATATACCGTTGATTTTTGTTCGCTCTTAATTTAAACTAGAATATGGTAGCCGACAATATTCTACAAGAGACCATCAAATCATGACCTGAATGGCTTCTTCGTCTTGCTAAGGTAGTTTACGGGTCATATTCATCAATTTAAACAATATTTCATAACTTTCATATTTCTTACAACGACGCAGAAATCCATGTCTTTTGGCTGCGCCCTTGGCCACACCCAAGATGTGATCATTCCATAGTCGTTTTGATTTGATATGCGTTCCGAGAGAGTTCAGACCCGAAGTATTGCGCAGCAAATTACCATCGAAATGTATATTTGGATCTGGAGTATTTGATTTATGCGACAAAAGACACAACAGCGTCTTATTCGCATTGAATATTACGAGATCTCTCCGTCCCCAATCAGAAATTAAATTTTAATCACCACTAAGAGAATTGTCCATATCAGCGCGAAGCGACTCAACCATGACCCCGGATGTCCTTTTGTCGAAATAGTAAGAATGATGCAGAGTGCTGTCATCGGCGTAACTGTGAATAGGGATTTCAGTTAGTGATGAGAGGTCGTTAATGAAAATTAAAAAAAAGCGTAGGAGACAACACGGAACCCTGAGAAACACCCGCATCAAGATGGAAACCATCAGAAGTAACGCCATCGATAACTATCCTAATCGAACGACCCTTCAGAAAATTAGAAATCCACAACCCCAAATCAGGATAAATACCATAAGAGACCATTTTCGACAATAGTGCCCTATGCCAAACTCTATCAAAAAGCCTTGGGTATGTCAAGTGCAAGCACCCGAGTCTCACCAAACATGTGAAAACTTCTACTCCAAATTTCAGTCAGATAGATCAAAATATCACCCGTTGATCTTCTGGATCAAAAACCGTATTACCAATCATGAATAATTTTATTGGATTCCAGGTAAGATATGATCTTGCAGTTAATAATTTTTTCCAATAATTTTGGATAAGATTGAAGTAATGGCTATAGGTGTGTAATTGGAAGGATCCGATTTAGAGCCCTTTTTAGGAATAGGCTGAACGTTTGCTATCTTCCATGTGGATGGAAAATGACCAGATTGAAGGGAAGCCATATATATGTAGCGAAGCAGTAGAGAGAGAGAGAGAAGACGCACATTTACGCAGAACCATGGCCGGAATACCATCAAGACCAGGTGCCTTGTCAGTATCTAGATTTTTTAGAATTCTGTGAATAACCCTCAATCGAATTTGAATGGCCTTGATATTTGAAGCAACCCTAGGAATCGGCGGAGGAACCTTATTGAAATCGTCTAACTTCGAATTATTCGCGAACATGGCGGCCAGTAGATTAGTCTTGCCTTTAAAACTTGTAATACGGTTTCCATTGGAATCCACAATTATGGGAATGGAGGCCTTTATGAAATTGTTGCTTACAGCACAAACGAAAGACCAAAAATTCTTGCAAACCTTTCGGACAGCAAAAATTTTCTGTTTAAGTTGACAGTCGAATTTATATTTAGCCTGCGCGATGACATTATTGCACGCGTGATGAGCGCGAACATAATGTTTACGAAGAGCAAGGTTGCCTTTATATAATAAGTAGGAGGCCTTTTTATTACGAACAGCATCCATACATTTTTTATCGAACCAAGAATTTGGGCTCTTCTTGACTGATTTTACCGAGCTTGGAATGTATGTTTCCATTCCAAGGAAAAATATAGAGTAAAAAACATCAATGGCACGATCCAGATCATCAACGAGCAGTAATTCTTCACACCTGATAGTATTATAAAAAATTTGTAAACCCTCCCAGTTTGCCCTATTGTAATGCCACACCCTCCTTTTAGGCATACAAGTAGATGGCCGTAACAGTGAGGCATACGGAAAAGAAGCCGTGATAAGACAATGTTCAGAGTTGCCGATAGGTGCATCAACCCGAATAGAGTAGTAGTTTGTAGAAGATGGAGAAATTCGCTATTAGACTATAGACTATAGACTATAGTAGCTATAGAGTCGCAGATGTTTTTAGTGACACTACCAGGGTAGCAGCTAATTTATCGGTACACTTTCTCTATGTAATGAATCCTAAATTTTAATAATCACACAAATAATGAATGTTGTATATTGAATTAATATGAAAAACAAAAAACTTTGTTTGCAAATGAAATTTTAATTAATTTAAAATGTTTACATTTGAAATTATAAAAAACCGAGATATTTTTTTCGATAAAATTTAAGCAAATAAAAAATTCAAAATTTAATTTATTTGTTCGCATGCCAGCCAAAAATTAATTTATTTTTAGATTAAATGTTTAACTTTGTTAAGTAAATCGTAGGCCGATGTTTTATAAATAAACTAATTTGGCTAACTGATAACATTTTTCTATAGAGCAGAGAAAAACTCTTCTCTCTGTTTATTTATTGTTGACAAAAAAAAAACCGAAAATGTTTGTTCAATTTAATTAATCCAATAAAACTTTCTTTGCAAAATAAATTTAGGACTAAAACTTATGTAAGTCAATTCAATTGCTCATGGAATTCAATGATGTAAATGTACAAAATTTTTCTTCAATGTTCAGATTTTTTTTCTATTTTTAAGGAATCGGAAAATAAAATTGTATCACGTGCAGATTTTGGAAATTCTTCAGATTAGACAATCATGTCACCAGGAATTTATTTATGGAAACACATTACGATAATATGTGATTTTTTGAGTGACCGTAATTTCAATGCTGGTTGCTAGGATAGCACGTGAAAAAGAAATTTAAGTTGTGTAAAAAAGAAAAATGTTAGATTTAGATTTTTGTTTTTTTGGCAACAAAAGCCGGACCCAAATGAAATTTGAAATGTCATAATAAATTGTCTTTTAACATTACGAGTATAAATATATGTACATAAATCAATTGAGATTTAAGTTTCACTCGGACATACAAATATTATATATGCAGGATTTATTTGCAAAATATATTTATTTCTTTCAGCCTATTATCAGCGACAACTGAGGATATATATTGTCATTATTATCTTCAAAATACATGCATGTTTGAGTCTGTAATGACAATGTTTCAATACTGTCAATGGACAACGGCCATTGTACACGATATCTGGCAAGTACCTTCGCTTCTTCACTCAACTCTGATAACATACTCTTCAATGGCATTTTTTGGCAAAGTATTCTTGAACTACCAAATTTGCACTTACAGTAGAAATTGACGTTAAGTACGTATCTTGCAATATATTTACATCTATTTCAATATCATGATATATTGTCAAACACGTTGCTAAATATTGAAATGTCCATAATTTGAAATATTATAATTTCAAGATCAATTGTTTCAGATTGCGACAACAAAAAAATGTCATCGCCAGCAAAGTCAAGATTTTTCTACATAGTTGTAACTTTTATACTGGTATCAGTTTTGTATTGAATATCATAACCCAGTCCAATCTGGGTAGGAATAATTGTGATAATTAAATGCATTTATGTTTTCTATCCAAAAGTACAGGTATAATATTTAAGAAAAAAATATAATTTTTAATCGATTGCCTTTCATCTCACTCACCAAATCGAAAAATATACGTAAACTAAAAGTAGTCACGGCGGTGTTTCCACAATTATCCAATGTCATTTGTACCTCAAGTAATAATTGCATTTTACTAGTACAATGTATATGTATATGTAATAGTATTATGTATTAGCAAGTTGAGAAAAAAATTTATTTTTCAACAATTTTCTCAAAAATCCACCTTTTAACAGGTCAACATACAGAACCGTAAGTCATTGCTTGTGTACCTACAGTTACAACACACTACGATGTTGAATAACATTGATAAAGATTATTGAACTTAACGCAAAACCCTGAATGAACTGATGATCCGCAATTTGTTTGGATGCTAGTGTCATAGCAATGTTTATACGTATTTGACGAATCTTAACTGGTTTTCTGAAAAATTAATTGAATCACTCAGTCTATTGTTCAAAATTCTTTCTCATATTTTTAGGGTATGTGAATTAAGTTTGAGCAAATCTATCTAAATTCCACCACCACCACGATCCATAGGTTCTATTGTGGGTTCCCTAACTTTTGTTACGTGCAACGTCAAGTTCAGAATGCCGATGAAGTTCAGAATCTTTGTCGGTGTTCCAAATATGAAATATCATTTGAATGCATCCTCCCAAATATTGCATTCTTCCTTGAGCATAATAATTGCATTCACATAGAATATGAAAATCTTCATTATTCCAATCTTCTTCTTCTTTGAAGAATAGAAGAATGCAAATGTTTAGATAGGTGAAACTGGATATGATTTGTCAGTTGTTTGTTCAACCGCAGTGTTTGCAATGTTAAATTTAAATTGATGTTAGAATCACACTACATTCCTGATAATCATCTTGGATGGTACTTCAAGTACTTGGTCAGAAATTTTATTCAATTTATTTTAATAGAGCTGAACCCATAATACTGCATTCAAAAAAAAAAAATGAATATAAAATGGTCAATTGCCTATACGTGAACAAGTGTACTCTAGTATATAAAAACAAAAAATAATAAGTATTGAAGTAATACAACATCAATACAAAATCTCAATAGGCAACCGAAACCTAATCATCGGAATTTTATTGATTTTTCTAACATAAGTCTATATAATTATTATTATCTTTAAAATAAAATCAAACTGTCTCGGAAACATTTTTGTCAAAAATCATGATGTGATAGTCCGAAGCTAGTCTACAAAAAAAAAAAAAATCACTTAAAAATGTGCACTTAAGTTTGTATTGATTTAAGTAAAGAAAAATTTGACTCGCCTTCGCCACTTAATTTGAATTGCAACAGCTGAGAGAATAGTCTTTAGATAATTATTCCAATTTTTGAATAGATGAAGAGGAGTGAAACAGTGTCACGCGGACTGTTTTATTCATATTTCGATATTGAAATAAACAGTGATGATGTTGGATTCTGCTCCAAGTCGTGTTGAAATCAAATCCGCATTGACACATCTAAAGAGCGGAGCCGATAACATATCATCAGAAATGTTGAAAGTGAACTTGGATGGTATTGCATCAATATTGGATCTCATTATTAGTGAAGTGTGGTTGTCCGATGATATTCCAAATTTATGAAAAAAGTGGTTGATAAATAAATTGTTAAAAACAAAAAAACATCACATTGTATGTTATTTGTCGCAGTATGATGTGGAAAATTCTAGAAAATTATGGAACACAGTCTATACTGATTAATATGATCCCTGATCTATATCGTAATTCACAATGTAGAGTTTAGCACGGTTTGGTGATATTTTTGATGTACAATCGAATGTAAAACAGGGATGTATACTGTCGTCACTATTGTTCCTGCTTGTCTTGGTTATGATAAAAATAATTTCTGAACAGCATGGTACAGCTCACAAGTCGAATGTTTCGAAAACGAAGCTAATGAAGATTGGTACGTCGGGGAGAAGAAATAAATGAAGAAGAATATTTTGGAAGTTTTTTTGACAATGGATGGTGGTGCTAAAACAGATTTAAAGTTCCATATAATACAAAAGGTTCGGCAAATGTTTGATATGATAAAGTCTGGCGGTCATCACTGGTTTCAGAAAATCTAAAGTTGCGCGCATTTTCAAAACAGGTGTCTCAGACGCATAGACTGATTTTTTTTTTGGTCAAATACAATATTAAACGAGAATTTATAGAGACTGGCAGATCTGGAGGCGATGAACAAAATAGCATGAAAAAGAAAGTAGAATTGGATCGATGATAAATTGAGGCAACCGCTTGGTATTTGTGCAAAATACGAAAATGACTGAAATCGGCAGGGTATTAGATGACACAGTATTCTAAAAACAAGGACTTCAAAATCGCAATTACATTAGTAACATTTTGATCTAAGTGAATATTCTAAGTACATTATGTACCAAAATCGATTCAATTCAAGGTGAATTGATATATATCAACATGAAGCATACATCCTGTGTACAGTGAATCATTTCCTATCCATCCTTATTTAGCCCAAGTACTCCTTTACATATTTGATTACAAAAAAAAATTACCGCATTTATTTTGGATGTCATCCAATTTTACCAATCTAACATGTAATGAAATAACGCCTAACAATTTTATTTAAATAAAAATAAACAAAGTTAACTAATTCTCTGAAACTCTTACAACCATGTCTACTTACTATCTATGCTAATTAATATATTTGTGTTTTGTGTTAATACAATTGTGTTTTACGCTAATTAAAATCATAAAATCAATCAATATTAATAGACACATCATCCAATTTGTGTATTGATAGAATTCGGTAATTAAAATACATGCCATTAGCGACCTGATTGTAAGTGGTTAGTTGTAATTTTTGAAAATATTCAAATTTTTCAAAGAAATTTTTATACTATTTATTAGCTACAACTATTTGACTTTGTTAATTGCAAGTATATAAAATTATTTAAATAATTGCTTAAAATTGTAATTATTTTGTAATTAAGTCGTACAAACAAATAAAAGCTATTTTAAGTTAAGAATTTTAAAAGACTTAATATATTACTAGTCGAATGTCGACAATATTTAATGTTACAGCAGAATTTGCAATGTTCACGTAAATCAAATTTCTTAAAGTAAACAAATAAAATAGAATTTTGTATAAAATAAATCACAGTTAAAAATGACTAATTCGAGAGGATAATAAAGACATTTCATGACAAAAGGACTAGTCTGTTGATTTCTAAAGATCGTGGTAGGATTATGGGTTTTTTTTGACTAACATTAAAGTTTTTTCTTGAAATGAAATTAAAGTAGGATGTTGATGTGACATAAGAGTGGTCTACTAAAATCGAGAAGATTCAACCAATATATAGATTCACATGATATACGTTAATAATAGTGTATAATTGGTACAGATGATGATTAAAATATGCAGTATATTTTGGAATTTCCGCTTCACGAAATACAAATAACAATGAAGGCATTACACTAATGGTGGTAACATTAAATATAATCAGGTGGAAACAAATCGTATTCTAGTACCAAGTTAATGCTATGCAACAGTTGTGATAATTTGTTCGGTTACGAGTATGTAAATTCAAATAAAGTAATTTTATAGCTATTTATGACATACCACAACTATTAACATGAAAATGAATTGTCTTATTTGATGCGTTGCATAATAAGAGTCACATATATATTTAATTAATATAAAAATACGATTATATAGGTATAATCATAAAACATAATTTAAGCGATGAGTAACCAATTCTAAAATAGTTCAGCTTTTATGTGGCATCAGTTTGTTACTTTAGGGTCAGTCACTAGAAGTGCTATACTAATTAAAAATGCTATAGTTTTGTCAATTGTGAATATTGCAATATTATTTAATATTTTTGAAAAATGTTGATAACAAGCAAATAATACATTAAATTTTATGAAAAACATTCAAATGTTTAATACAACCACTTTGGCACAGATGATCGCATCAAGTCTGCCTACGGAATGCATAGCACGCTAGCATTCAACTATGTAATGTGATTTTTTAAAAAGAATTGTGTCAATTGAACTTTATGGGATGGTGCAGTATCCTGTTGTAATTTTCAACAGTTCGAACCAAATTGTTTCTGTACCCGCATATAATCAATGCATCGTTTAGCACCGTTTGTTGAGACACTTGCTAGTTTACCTTAGGGTACTGATCAATGATAATGACAATTTGCAGTTACAGCATCACAAACCGTCGCAAAAGCAGTCGCTTGTTCACGCATAGCATCTTGGTTGACCAAATTCACGATATTAAAAGTTTCTGACACATTTCTTTTTACACATTGATCATCTCATAATCTCAATCATAAATATTCAGTTATACATTTGAATATTTCAGTAGAGAGCAGCACAAATCTCCATCTACTTGTTATTGAGATGTTTTTTCAACTAGTTTCAAATATGACATTAACATCATCTTTTTAGCATCGATTATACGCCATTAATGACATATATCGTTTTCGAGTTACCGGTGATATTCGTCACGTGCACTGATATGCCTTTTATGCCTTTAGATATGCCTTTAGATACCGTTCAAATTTTAATTAAAAGTATAGTCGAAAATTAGTGTAGTATATTCGTTTTAAAATATTATTTCTTCTAACAGAAGACATAATGGCAATTCATTTGAATTGAATTTTAATGCGATTCTAAATATTCATATATTAATGTTATATTGAGATAGAAACAAAAGTCTATGAATAACAGTTGAATCTTAAGCATTTTATATGGTATCAAATCCAAATTCACAAGCATTTTAACTCTTTTCAACAGAATATTTTACGAGAATATAGAAATATAATAAAATAAAATATCTGATGATTTAAATGTGATTCATTTAAAGCCCAAAAACATTAAATTTTATGCAAAAATTGTTATTTCACAAATCACTTAAACAAATTAACTAATGAAAATTTTATTAACCGGTAATTTGTGTTTCTTCAGAACTATGTAAACATTTCTGTTGTTAAGAACATTTAAATTTTTCAAAGAAATGTCTTAATTTATTTTTGAAAATTGCACCGAAATTTGTAATAAAAATTGATTATTATTCTGTCAATTCATCATATCGTGTTTATATAGCTGAAGTTTTGCATAAATAAATAAATATCTTGCCACATTCTGAATTACAATTACAAATATACAATTTGTTTGCAGAAAACTATAATTGTAAACTTCATAATCAATTAATTTTTATGTCAGTCTTCCAAAATCTTAATGAGTACTATTAGCTAGAAATCAGCGTTTCAATACAACAACGAAAATATAAGACACATATATGCCCATGAGAGTGAAAAACAATGAACCACATATGCAATAGTCAATGCTTTTCCAGCTTCGTGATTATTGTAAGCCTCGAATAGAAACGTAATACAAGTACTGTCTACTATACAAGTATTACAAGTATTGTCTACTGATCTACAATAATACAAGTATTGTCTACTGATCTACAGTATAACTTTGGCTTGCTTTTGGATTTACAACAAAACATCATTGCCAAGCATATCGAAGATAGTAAATATAAAATACTTTATGAATATCCTTGAAAACAGTAAATTTTTATGAAATAATGTCAATACACAAAATTAGCTACAAAACACATCCGTATTTGCCTTTAATTTACTAGTTTTAGCCGTTTTCATGAGAAATAACAGTCAAGTTGAAAATAAATTAATTGATGAAATTAGTTTACGTTTATTGTGTTTATCCGTCATTAACTTTTACAAATGTTCTTAAACAATTTCAATTGATATTCAAAATAATTCAAGGTGATGACTTCAATGTCAATGTTGCTGTATTATTACGTTCAAATTAGACACCAATACAAATATCAATTTAAAACAATTTATTTCTTTAAAATTATAAATTAATTAAAAAATTAATTTAAAAATGAAATATAATTTAAAGCAGAATATTTCCAATCACAATTGCAGCCAATTTTTATGATTATATTATAACACAATCACGAATTTTATTATTCCGTCTAGTGGATCACAGTAGTATATACACTTGTACACCCGAGTTATAGTCAGAGACTGCTTATGATAAAAGGTAAGTCATTATGTCATTATTGTTTTTGGAGCACAATTTAAAAACTGTTCATTTTGGAGCACAAATTAAAAATAGTTTATTTTGGAGCAAAATTTAAAAACGGATTTTTTTTTTTATGGAACACAATGTGAAAACAGATTTTTTTTTGGGAGCACAATTTAAAAACGGTTTTTTTCGTAGCACAATTTAAAAACAGTTTTTTTTTTAACATTAGTTGGCACCACTTATAAATGTGTTTAAACAAGCGATTATTATTTGGTAATTGGTTAGATTACCGCCAGCAATCGAACACATTCCCTGAGACATTGAAATAACTGGCTGACAAACGCTTATGGTTGCATTAGTTATATGAAAGGAATATTGTTTTTATTTATTAGTATAAACAGAACAACATGAATATCTAATGATATTAGATTTCCAAGTTATCTAAAGTATTTTTTTAAATTAATTATATATGACTGTGATACTTGAGATATGATAAATAATATCGAACTATCAATTCAGAATTTCGTTAATAAAAAAAAAACATTTTTGGACTAATTTGAATGTGAAATTGTGGAAACTGGTAAATCTTTCGGTATATATATAAATATCAACCGAAGCGATAAATTATTGCAGTTGTACGAATTACATATGAATTAAACTTGAAACCTCAGGTTAATAGAAAAACCGGTCGTCCCAATAACAATGTGATAAGGGGATAATCATAAAGATGTTTATAAAAATGCTAATATTATGATTACCGCCAGCAATCGAACACATTCCCTGAGACATTGAAATAACTGGCTGACAAACGCTTATGGTTGCATTAGTTATATGAAAGGAATATTGTTTTTATTTATTAGTATAAACAGAACAACATGAATATCTAATGATATTAGATTTCCAAGTTATCTAAAGTATTTTTTTAAATTAATTATATATGACTGTGATACTTGAGATATGATAAATAATATCGAACTATCAATTCAGAATTTCGTTAATAAAAAAAAAACATTTTTGGACTAATTTGAATGTGAAATTGTGGAAACTGGTAAATCTTTCGGTATATATATAAATATCAACCGAAGCGATAAATTATTGCAGTTGTACGAATTACATATGAATTAAACTTGAAACCTCAGGTTAATAGAAAAACCGGTCGTCCCAATAACAATGTGATAAGGGGATAATCATAAAGATGTTTATAAAAATGCTAATATTATGTAAAAATTTATATGCTTTGATACTACCTCATTGTAAAAGTTTTATATTTAGAATTGACTTCATATTCGTCAATCTGACTTGGGTAGAAGTTACCAAATTACTGTACCAATGCAGTGAATATGAAAGCATTTTAAAAGTTAAATTGTGTAATTTGATGGTGGCTATTGCCAACGGTAGTCAGGGTATAGGATCAATAACAGAAGTGAATTAAATTCATGATCAAATGCTAGAAATATTTTTACGTATTGAAATAATTATTTTCACGAGATATTGTCAAAAAATGGCTCTAGATTGGATGGGACTACGATCCAGAGTTTTGTCTTACATAAATGGACAATATTTGGAACCTGCAAAATCAAACAAATAAACAAAATTTACGCAGGTGGCTCAAGAATTGAAGAGAAACAGAGCGAGATTGTTTGAAGGGAAAACCGAAAAAAAAAAAAACTATATTCACTGATGAAACACTTTTGTTTTCTGGGAAACCGCAACTCATATTCAACATTCGGAATTTACAATCAAAATGGTAATATATTTGCATTTCATATCTATGCGGCACTATAGATCAGAAAATGTATAATTGATCAATTAATGTTTTTTCTAAAAAAATAAACGATACTTACCAAACAAGCCTTCACTGACTGCCAAGCGTTTCGCGTCAAGTCTTGTATTTTTGCAATCTTTTCAAATTTTCTGATTCCCCAATAAAGTAATAAATAAGTCCAATTTTATGGACTAATTACCTCTTTCTTTTTTTTTTTTTTTTTGCTTTTAAATAACTAATAAATTAAATCTATTTAAACATCTAAGGTAGAATTAATTAGGTACAACAATAAATATCAAAATTAAAAACACAAAAGAAAACCACTTCTTGTTAAATTTTTTTAAAGATAAATTAAATTATTTTTTTTTTTTTTTAAATTGCACTGCCTATTTGCTTATTTATTTTAAATTTGTAATTTTTATCGATCGAATTTTGTTTAGTTTTTTACTTTTAATTTATTAGAATCAAAATAATAACAAAAAAAAAAAATAATAAAATAATAAAAAAGTTTCAAAAATTTTTTGTTAAAATGTCCGAATATTGAAAAAATCCGTGTCGGTGATATTTTTTTAAAATTTTTTTTAATTAATTATTTTGATTTTTTTTTTTTTTTTTTTATTATCTTTAAATTCCGTCAAATTCCGTCTTGTCGCTCAATTTTAATAAATTTGTGAATTTGTGATTTGTAAAATAAAAACAAAACAATTTTCTATTCTCTATCGAAGTGGCATATCTCGATCTTTGCACATTTTCACGGAAACCTTTTTAAACTATGGTTGTTTTAGAAAATGTGTTGATACTAGGCGGTAATTTAGCATGTGAACCTCCGCACTATATTTGTCAGCCGAAAAAGTTACGCCAACTTTTTTACCGGATTTTACCGATCATTAACTAATAATAATAATAATGTCCATTTAGTGTTTTTACTTTTTAAAAATAAATACACAAACAACACAAGAATATTTTATTTAATCGTAAATAATTCAAAACGAGATAGCAAAAAAAAAAAAAAAAAAATTTATTTATAAATTTTTAGTTGAATTTTCTTTTATTATTTTTCATGTGAAATTCCGTCACTTTTCCTTGAACTACGCAGCAGAGAATTTTCCTATTTTCCTTGATATTGTGTAATGATATATACACACAGACGTCAACAGACGTTGAGACGTTAGAACTGTGTGCCAACTAATATATGATGACTATGACACACTAATTTTCTTTTGTACACATACAAATTCTATGCAACAAAAGTGTATTTATTCTATTGATTCTCTTATAGTATCCACTGCTACTCTCGCTATTGAACACTTCTTCAAACCATTCGGTCTTCTATGCTTAATTTTCCTTGTATTTTCATTTGAATCAATTGAAAAATTTTATTGAATTTTCTTTACTCTTTCGCTCTATATATATATATATATATATATAAGTAATAATAACAATAACACATACAATACAAATTTTTTGTATTGTGGGTGATTATATTGTGATGGTATTATACTCTAAGTAGGGTGTTCAAAGGTTCTTTGATTTTAGTGGGATGAAATGAAGTTTATTCCTATAAATAAACAAAGAGATAAAAACATATTTTTTTTTTGTATTGTATAAATAATGTAAATAATAAACAATGAATAAATAATTAGTTGAGAATGAAAAATTTTTATTTTAGTATCCTCGAAATAATAATTACAAATTATTTTACTTTAATTACATTTAAGTATTTGTGTCACTTACGTTGCAACGTAATATTAAAAGTATAAAAATTCATAGTACTCAAAATTAAACTTTAAAATACCTAAAGAAATTTTTGACCAAAATTCATAGAATAACCGATCTTATATCTATAGAGTATACATGCCATTTTAAATGGATATGTTACGTTCCATACGACCAGCAATATTGAATTCTGCTATGCTCAAATTTTTCTAGTTCATCAGGTTCGTAGGTCAATCTGATGTACACATAATTGTCATTACTGGAGTCATCATTATCATCTCAAACTTTACCCGACTCACGATTTCTGGTCAGAACTTACGATTGATAAGATATGGAGTGCCACATCTTATCACTCGTACCAGCCTCTTTATTGACAGCTCTACGTCACCATATTTTGGGTCTCTCAAGTACATGACTGATTCAATTCCATTTCCATTGTCTGACAATCGTATCCATTGCCTAAAGATCTGACAATACCCACAAGTCTTCATTTGATTTTATATTTGGCCAAAAGATTCTTATAATATGCGTCTAAGAAACCTACTGACCAAAACTTATATTTGTAACATGGTTCAATTCAATTCAATTCAAATTCAAATTCAAAAATCCTTTATTAAGTAATTAAAGTAAGTAATATATTTGGGGGAGTGTTGGGGAGGAGAATGTAGGGTTAATAGAGTCTTTAATAGGTCTTCGTAAATACATTCATGGTTGTGTTCCACATTATACACAAGTTGTGAATCAGTATTGAATCGTTGATGATAAAGAGTTAATAAACCGTCATTATTATATAGTCTATCACTGATACCCAGATGATAGAGATGCATTGGATGTTTGATCCT
>JANSTX010032865.1:0-10040 GCA_027564355.1 Penthetria funebris | reverse complement strand
GGCATCTAGTATACCGATCTATTGTAGTTAACAAATATTGATGTCCATTTGAAACAGGTAATGGATCAACTAAATCCATATGGATTTCTAATGGGCAACCAAATCTTGAAATATATGTATTTATGAATGCTTTAATTACTGTTGATGTTGTACTATCTTTCAGTGATATTACTTCTGGGCATCTAGTATACCGATCTATTGTAGTTAACAAATATTGATGTCCATTTGAAACAGGTAATGGATCAACTAAATCCCTATGGATTTTCTCGAATCTGGTCTTATGTAATTCAAACTGTTCTATGGGTTATTTGAAATGTTTGTAAACTTTTGATTTTTGGCAACCAATGCTTTCGCCCATGTACCAACTTTATTTACTTTGGGCCAAAAAAAATTATCTGTCACCATTTTCCTACTTGCTCGTATACTAGGATGGCTTAAACTATGTAAATTTTTAAAGATTTCTTTTCGCATGTGTTCTGGTATATATGGACGTGGTTTGTTACCTGTTGTTTCACACCATAAATTGCCATCAGTTGATGTAATTAATGATAGTTTCCATTTAGTTGATTTGTGTTTATCTTTTAAATTGAGTAAAGTATTTAATTCAGGGTCATTTATTTGCTCTTTAATTACTTGTTTTATATTGAAATCTTGGAAGGTGATGGTAAAAATTTCATCAACTCCTGGTCTTGATAAATAATCAGCTACAACATTTGATTTTCCCGATACATGTTTGATATAAATTCTAAGTGTCTTATTTGACGTGGGCTTCTTTCTGTTTTAGTGCTTAGTGCTGTTGTTAGCGGTTTATGGCTTGTATAAATTGCTAACGTATGACCTTCTACAAAATGTCGAAAATGTTTTATAGATGTATAAATTGTTAATAATTCACGGTCAAATGCCGAGTAACGGGTTTCAGCTGGCTGAAATTTCTTGGAATAGAATGACAATGGAGTCCATTCTTGAATAACATGATCGTATTGATGAAGTGCTGCACCCATTGCTATGTTTGAACAATCTGTTGTAATGTTATAGCAAGTATTTTTAATAGGAAAATGTAATAAAGTAGCTTTACTTATTGATTGTTTTGCTATATTGAATGCATCGTTACATTCAGTCGGCCATGTATAATCTGTTTTCTTTTGTTTGGTATTATTTAATTTAAAAAAATGCGCATAAATTGGTGCTAAATTTTTTGCAGAATCTGGTATGAATTGGCAATACAAATGAAAAATACCTAAAAATTTTTGTATCTGCTTAATAGATTTTGGTGGTTTCAATGAATATATTGCTTCGGCTCTTTTTTTCGATGGAAGTATACCATATTGTGTAATGAAATGACTTCTCTAAGATGTTGATGATGTTCTTCATATGTACGACTACTCACAAGTATATCATCTATGTACGCAAATGCGTATGGTATATCTTTCAGAACCCAATTCATGAATCTTTGAGCTGCATTCCTTAAACCAAATGGCATTCTTTTGAATTCAAACATTCCAAATGGTGTTATTATGGCTGTTTTGTAAATATCGTTTTTATTTACTGGGATGTGGTGATATGCTCTTCTTATGTCAGTTTTTGAAAAATATTTACATTGATTCAAATTTCTCTTGAAATCATCAAGGCAATGTATATCTATCAGAAATTGTACAATTATTTAATCGACGATAATCGCCACAGGGCCTCCAATCGCTTGTATCTTTTTTTTTACTAAATGTAATGGTGAACATACAGATGAATCTGAACGTTTACATATACCGAGGTCAATCATATGTTGGAACTCAATTTTAGCCGTACCAAATTTACCTTGATCTAATCGACGAGGTTGTGAAAATGGCAGTTTTTCATTTGTATGAATGTTATGCACAATATTATGTCTAATTTCGTGGTTGAAATTTGGTGTTGACAATAAATTCGGAAATTCTTTAAGAATTTCGCCATATTGTTCATTTATTATAAATAATTTTGGTGTTGGTGTATTAACTTTATCTATATTACCAATTACCGTTAATGATGTACTTTCATCGAATAATCTTTTGTTCTTTACACCTACTAATAAGCTGAATTTTAAATAGAAAATCTGCACCGTTAGTGTATTAACTTTAGCTATATTACCAATTACCTTTAATGATGTACTTTCATCGAATAGTCTTTTGTTCTTTACATCTACTAATAAGCTGAATTTTAAATAGAAAATCTGCACCGATGATAGGACGATTTATATCAGCAATTGTGAAAATGTGACTAAAATTCCTACGTAAACCCAAATTAATATTTAAAAGCTTATATCCATATGTGTATATAGGTGAGCCATTAGCTGCTACAAATCGAACATCTTCATTTAATTTCTTATCTGGGCAATATGATCGAGGTATAACGGAAATATCAGCTCCGGTATCAATTTAAAATGTCATTTCGTATTAGTACATTTTACGAATAGGCGACTTGAATGATTTTGACTACTCGATGTCGCATTCCAAGTAGTTGATTCACTATTTTTGATTGATTTACTTTGAAATCGCAAGACGGTAAACATTTACGCACCCTTTCTTTAAATTTAAAATGATAAAAACAAGTAGGAAATATTTGTACCTGTTGTTGATTTCTGAATCTTGACCTATTTCGGTGATGTACTGAATGTGGTGAGTTAGCTCGTTGCCTAAATGGTTGCTATTACTTGTTGGTCTAAATCTTGATCGATTTTGAAAATGATTATTGAATCGGGTTGAAAGCGTTTCTAATTGCTTTTTATTGATGTTAATTAATTTGATAAATTTGAAGTAGTTTCGTTAATTTGTGGTGGTCGACAACTCGAAAACTTTATCAGCAATCTTTGATTTATCATCAGCAACTGCAATAATAGATTTAACATTGGATGGTAATCCATTAATCCAGATTTGCATTAAAATATCATTATTTACAGCGGATGAAGAACCTGCTATATTTTCAAGACGACGATAGTATTGAGATGGTTTATCATCCCCAATATGAATTCCATCTAGTAGTTTTCGAACTCTTTTATTCTCCCTATCAGTATGACTTGAAATTATTGCATTTTTTAGAGTTATATATTTATTATCTGTTGGTGGTTTCTTTAATAACATCACTAATTGTCATTATTGTACCTTCTGGCAATGAGGTTATTATATGATGGTATTTAAGATCACCTGATTTAATTGTATTGATTTCAAAAAAGGGTTCTACTATAGAAAACCACGTTTCTGGACTTGAGTGGCAAAAACTAGCCATTCTTAATCTAGCGATAACATCCGTTGATGTTTCATCTCTAATTTGTGCTTGTGCCATAATAATTTATTTCAATACGAAAAAAAATAATTATTACAAATTATGTAAAGTATAAAAAAAATTGTAGATCGCACCAATATTTTAAAAAAAATCTGCCAACTGTAATGTATATTTTCTAATACATTAATTATATAATCAGTATTTATCATTATTTATGAACACGTGTGAAACCACTATTTTTATATTAAACCGTTTTTTTTTTTTTTAAATATATATATGTATAAATTTCTGTTTTTAGAAAATCTATGATAAAGATTATCACTATTTAATAACACATTTATATTAATGGATAATATCTTTTATATTAGTTATTTTCTAATATTGTGAAAGTTTTTTTTTTACAATATGAATGTTTCTTCCATAATATCATTTTTTTTAAAAAAGGTGCGAAAAAAATTTATTTAAATAATATGGCTGTAATGTAGCTTAGTAATATTAAGGGTAATATTAAGGGTTTTTAATATTTATTTTTAAAGAAAATGACTACCTGTGGACGGATTTTTAGGCCCTGGGAACGAAGTTAAATAATAATAATTACTAGAACTTACAACTAACAATTGCGTATCTATGTGGTATAGTTAAATTCATTTTTATTTATGTGTTAATTTTATTGTGATGTCGCTACACGCTTCGGCTACTTTTACGCTCCTCTTTCTTTTACTTTCGCATTTTGCTCACTAAGTCATTAGCCACTAGTTTTTAGTAATGCTTTTTTCCCAGTTTAAGTCCCAGCAAACCTTCAAGAGTTGTCAGGTTACTGTGTGTACGAGCATCTGGGACCAATACACTAGAATTTAAATTATTAATTTTCACAAACTGAACGAAGACTAGTTGATCACAATGTGATTGGCAATCTATATTTCATTTTGTATTACACTCGAATCAATATTTTGGGTTCATAATATTACAAATTTGAATATATTTGTATGATAAATCACATCTAAACTAAAAAAAAGTATCAAATTTTATACTGAACTAATCTTTGTACTATCAATCATTTGTTTACCATTAGACACTTCCAAATTAATGTGTACTTGCATTGTGAACTGACGCATATACTTTCTTCTGCAATCACTTCGTATTCCATTAATTTTTTAAATCCTTCTGATTCTCCCTTGCGTTTCAACAATGTCGATTCATTGCTAAATAAATTTGTAGGCAAGGAGTGATGATTCTGCAGTTTCACTGGCAAACGTATTATGTGTATTAAAAATAGATTATTATAAATCTAACTTAAATAAAGCTTGCAAAATATACCTTAACTTTATAAAAAATATAATAATATAATTCCATAGAAGTGGAAATATACGAAAAAAAACTTCTTTTTTTAAAATTTTTCAAGGATTTAATTTTTATTACCCTAACTTTTTAAAATTTTAGTTCGACAAAGAGAGTTATGCTATCTAAGATCTTCGTCTGTCATCCTAAAAATAGCGAAGTATATATTATATTATGTATAATTATGATTGAATTATTTCTAGCGTTTAATTTATTTAATTTGTAGCAATTAATTACCAGTTTTTGCGCTTAACAACTTTATTTTCACATTACAGAATTGTACAATCTATGTTTACTGATCTCAATAGTGCTGGTTATCTTGATATACAAAGAGTTGATCAATTGTTATGCACTAAATGTGATCGTTATTTGGCTGATCGATTTGTTGAAGGAATTTGTCCATTTATAGGATGTGGATTCGAAGGTGCACGTGGAGATCAATGCGACGCCTGTGGTAAATTAGTCAATGCTATCGAATTAATTCAACCAGTATGTAAGGCCTGTAATACAACGCCAGTTATAAGACAGTCAAATCAATTTTTCTTAAATCTCCCTAAGGTAAGTATATTTGAGTAGTTAAATTAAGTATATAATCAGTGGTAATAATTTAATACACATTACGTGCCATGAAATAATATAAGTTAATGAAATAATTTTCAAACAATTATTGAGGTAATAAACAAAAACGTATTCATTACGAGGTAGAAATGAACCGCTTTTGAAGTCAAATAGAAATATTAAAAAAATATTACTTTAATTAAACATTGAAATATATGAAAAATGTGATACAAACTTAACTTTAATTATATTTAGTCGATCACTCTATGCATCACCCAAATTCTCATTTATCTTGTCTGTAATTAGTGTTTTCTTTCATGTGACATCTGTATGTTTCTCAATTGTACTGCGATCGAAATCTGTATGGACACATAGCGATTCAAAAATTAACGTTTAATAAACCACAATAATGTGAAATTCAGAAAGTCAAATACAAAAGTTTAATTATATCGCATAAATATATTTTATTTTTTAATTTAATTCATATATTAATACAAATTATAGTAGTATTAATTGATAATAATTATTTTAGTTATGCAAAATAAATACTCACTTTAATTAATTTTTCACACCTTCCATAAGAAAATAAAACTACAAAATATTCATTATTTCGCGATTGCCTCGTTAAATGCGCCAGTCATTAGCATAAATGGTCTAGAAAAAACCGGGTATTATATCAAAACTTGAGGCGAGATTAATGCATCCTTTAACCTCTGAAAAGCAGTGGAACATTCTTGTGTCCAATTGAATCGAACATTTTTTCTTAACAATTTGTATTAACATAGCAATTTTGGAGAAATTTAATCTTTATTGGATTTCTTAGGCACGCAAAATAGTGGAAAATTATACGGTGATACGCTGTGTTCTATTATGCTCTCATCCAGCTTTTGTTGTAACTGATTATTTATCTCATTTCTATGGCTTTCTGGTAATCTATACATTCTTATATATATTACCACCCGTTCGCATCTCATGTGTCATTATATTTGTGTACGTTAAGCGATCACCCTCTATTCTTGACAAATATAAATAACCGATTTTCTTTCCTCTTCATTAAGATTTTCATTCAACTGAATTGATTGTTCTAGTAATTTTATTCTATTTATATTTCCATGAGTTCTTCTATTTAGTTTAACAATATTATAGTCTGTGGGAGTTTCCCAGAAATACCCCAGTTTCTGTAGAAAGGCATACCATATTCTCGTCGACCATGATTTTTGTAAGCGCTGTAGTTATTGCGGGTATCTCAATTTTATTTTTTATATGCATTCTATTTTTGGTGTGATATCAATTATTTAACTTTTTGATTTCGCCCTGTATACTTTAATATTATTTTCATTATTTTTGACTTCTCTAAATTATTTATTTTTTCTTCATTTCTTTTTGATTCATTTTGTTTATTTTAATATTTCCATCATTTTTTGCTTTTCTAAATTCATTTTGATTGTTTTTCTATCTGTTTATTTTAGTATTTTCATCATTTTTGGCTTCTCTAAATTCATTTTATTGATTTGTTTCTTCTTCTTTTCTTTTATATTCATTTTGATTATTTTTCATTTTGTTTATTTTAGTATCCATCATTTTTAGCTTCCTCAAATTGATTTTGTTAATTTGTTTTCTTTTATATTTACTATATATTTTCATCATTTTTAGCTTCTCTAAGTTCATTTCTTTTATATTCATTTTGATTATTAACTTCTTTTTTCTTTTTTTCTTAATTACTTTGAATAAGAATACTATCGTCTCTAACTTTAATTTCCCTTTTTTGGTCTTTTATTAGTCCTACTATTAGAAATCGTATAATTCTCGCTATTTTCTTCTGTTATATTTGGTATAGCTTCAGTGATTATTAATTGTGAAATATTCGATTTCATGTCTGTCTCAGCAAGAATGATGCGGTACCTTTTCTGAGTCGTATATACATGTTGATTCCAAAACAATTACAGAGAAAATTAACATCGAAGAATTACCCAATTAACGTTTAACCTTTGTGTTAGTACTCCAGTTTTGAAAACAATGCATGAAGTCTGTAGAAAATTTCTATCATCAATTCCACTTGGTAAATCCTCATCAATTACATAGAAGGTACACAAAATATTTTTTTCTATTCTACCCCTACATGTACCTCTGACTTTACCCATGCCTCCAACTATTCCCATTATTTTTAGCGTATTTAATGTATTTATTATTTTTTTAGGGACTAGTACGTTCTTTTTTAGTATTAACATTTCTGAACCGGTATCTATTTTTAATTTATATTGCCATATATCTATTCTACGATAGATGATTTTCTTATTGATGGACACATTTTATAGCTTCTGGACCTGAACCAGTAAGCAAATTATTAATCATATTAAAAATGTATAGTTTTTCTTCTTTTCACATGTCACAAATTAGTTTGCTCGGAATATTTGTATTCCTACAGCACTATACCTGTATAGTTTAAACTAATTGTGCCACGCATACTAATATAATCACCAGAATTAGATTAACATAGTACGCTCATGTAATGCGTAGGCTTGAAACTTACTAACTACAATAACAACAAAACGAAAACCGTAGATTTTAAGTGTAAATGGTAAAACGCTTTTTTAGAAAAATTATATCAATAAACTAGTATGTAATTAAGGCATTGACTTAACTACTGAATTTTTAAAATTTATTATTGAGTCCTAACTATGATTGTTTTCTCGATATTTGATATTTTATACATATAAGCGATGTAAGGTAGTTATCATTTGTGTATATCGATCGTTGTATTATATATTAGCAATGATTAATATTTTGTTTGTTACTAATTGATTAAAAACTAACAAACTTTAATTAAAACATTAGTAATTACAAAGAATATTAAGATCATTGGTCAAAATTAATCAATATATCATTATTCTACTTGCTCTTCTTCTTCTTGGTATAGAATAAAAATTTATCTAAAGATTTAGATGGGACTTTAGATTAAGAAACTTGAATTTCTAATTTTTACAACTTTTCAATTTATTATACATATTTTTATAGATTGAACCACTTGTTCGCGAATGGTTTGATACTGTTGAAGCTGGGTGGTCGCATAATGCTCGTGAAATTACTAAGGCCTGGTTTAAAGATGGACTTAAACCGCGGTGTATTACTAGAGACCTCAAATGGGGTATACCGGTACCTTATCCTGAATTTGAAAAGAAAGTTTTTTATGTTTGGTTTGATGCACCAATTGGTTATATATCAATAACAAGTAATTATACCACTGAATGGAAAAAATGGTGGCAACCTATTGATCAAAATGTTAAGATTGATTTATATCAGTTTATGGCAAAAGATAATGTTCCATTTCATTCTGTAATGTTTCCTGCTACGTTGCTGGGGATAAACAAAGGTTACACAACAGTCTCACACATTATGGCTACAGAATATCTTAATTACGAAGATGGAAAATTTAGCAAAAGTCGGGGTGTTGGTGTTTTTGGAAATGACGCCCAAGATACTGGTTTACCTGCTGATATTTGGAGATTTTATTTAGCAGCATCGCGACCAGAAAGTCAAGATTCAAATTTTAGTTGGAATGAACTAATAACTCGAAATAATTCAGAATTGCTAAATAATTTAGGTAATTTCATTAATCGCGCACTAGTGTTTTGTGAAAAGAATTACAATTCAACGATTCCGACAATAAACATCATTAGAGAAGATTTAATATTGCTATCAATGATAAATAGAGAAGTCAAAGGTTATATGTCATCTATGGAAAATGCAAAAATGAGGGATGGTATACGTCATATATTAACAATTTCACGACTGGGTAATCAGTACATGCAATTTCAAAAACCTTGGATATTAGTAAAAGGGGCGGACGACGAACAAAATCGAGCAGCAACTATTATTGGAGTAACATGCAATATTACATGTAATAACAATTCATACATTTCAAAAATTCAATTTTTTAATACAATACATTCATTGAAGGTCTTCTAGCTATATTATTGTTCCCGTTTATGCCGCAAATTGCAGAAAATATATTTAGTCAAGTCAACCTCCCTCAGTCTGCAATATCTTTAAGGTTAGTATATATTTCAAATTGTTCAAATTCTTATTAGTTTATTTTGCATTTTTCTTATTTTAAAGCAAACCGAACATACAATTATATCTGGTATCAGGTCATAAAATAGGAATACCGTCACCAATTTTTTCTAAATTAGATCAATTAATGGAGGAAAGTTTGAAGAAAAAATATGGAGGAAATCAAAAACTATAAATCGTAATTGTATCAAACACTAATCTAAAATAAAGTGAATATAATGGTTCAATTCAAGAAATTTATTTATACTATTAATGGTCTACTAAATAATGTTAATGATCTTCTAAATAATTCAGGTTGCTGATAACTTAAATGACGTCAGTCTACAATTTATTTTATACTATTTTAAAGTCAATTTAATCAGCAAAAGTTAAATTGAGTATGTAGAGGATTGCATGCTAAATAAAGCTGAATATTATAAACAAAGTTATTATTGTGTATACTCGGTTCCGATTTGTCTTGCAGTTTGTAAAATGCATTACATATTTTTCCATCTATTCACTCAATAGTTAACTAACCTTACTATTGATCTTGATGTTCCTATATTAATTGTAATAATTACAATTTTCTTTTACTCATTTGCTCTCACACTATATATTTAAGGCTGAAACATGTAATTTGGGAGATGTTACGCCACTGGACTTTGTTTAGAATTGTATTATTGTATTGTAATTATTATATATTGGGATTAATTTATTTCTTTAAATTTATATCATATTGTTGGTCATATAATACCTATAATGTTTTTTATAACAAGAGAAACGTATAATTGGTTGCCAATTATTGTAGGCCCTGGAAATTGTTTAACGGATCACAACATAATATA
>JANSTX010032854.1:0-13928 GCA_027564355.1 Penthetria funebris | reverse complement strand
TATACAACTCCTATATAATATATTATAGTTTAAAATTGTCCATGCAAAATTTGGTATGCCTCATACCAGCAACTCAACTATATTATGGTTTTCATATGGTTTTAATGGTAATTTTATTTGAACAACTAATAAATTTCAAATTTTAAAACATTCTAAATGCTTTATAATTATATTTAACTAAGTAACAATTTAGTTAGCCAAAATTTATAATATAATTTGAAATATTAACAATCTATGCAATTTTTAGAAACTTTGAAATATTTAATTGTGTAAAACTTGTAAGCAAAATTATACCATAGTTTCTGATTTCAAATTTATATAATAAAAATCAATTAAAAATAAATATTAATATTTTGGATACTTGATCTCGATAAATGTAAATGGCTAGGTGACAAATCAGGAAAATATGTTGTATTAATTTCAAGGACTAAAAAATTAAATTGAAATACTGCAGATATTCTAAGTATATCATACAATTGATAAAATCCATTTTAATCTGATATATCGTAATGATAATCTCTTTGCATTATAATTAAACAATGATCGGTATTGCTTCAACAGATTATTTATCATGACGAGAGGTCAAACATGGTGGTATAGACAATCATTTCAAAATTAGAGTCCTATATACATCATTTGTATACAAAAATGTGTATTTAAGATATTGTAAAATCAATGTAATAGTGTTCCCAATATTTAAAAACCACTTAAGGAAAGTACCTTAAAATGAAGTCATTTTATAAACTCGCAAAACAAAAAAATTGATTTCTATGAAATGTTCCATCCTTTCATCATGAATTTAAACAAATTCTGACATTTTTTTATGATTTAATGTATTAGAAACAATGACTTTGTGCTTTTAGTAAAATGATAATAATTAGTTACTGCGAATGCAAGGAACTAATTTTTATTCAGTCTATTAAAGGACAGGATTTTTGAAAGTTTTCACTTTTCTTTGCGTTCACTTTTCCTTCCTGGATGTTTCCCAATGCGATTTATTCACGTAAAATGATATTCTTGAAATTTGTGTACTTAACTTTTCTCTCACTATTTCTTTCTGAACGTTTGCATATAAGCGATTTATTAACATGGGGTCTGTCTGTGCTCTGGATAAATTATACTTAGATCTTATTTTCTTGAATTTCATGGAAAATGCATTGTATAAACAAGTAAGTTTATAAAAAAAAAAAAAATGCATCAATTAATCGCTCAAATTTTGGCATTTTCTTTTAAATGTGTTTGAAATACACCCTTGAAGCGTAAATACTCGTATTAAGATGATGACATTATATACATAATGATTGTAATAGCCTGTTCTCATTTCTATACCGTCTATAAATTTTCATAACTATCAGATAGTTTAAATGATTGCAGGTGGTACCGACTTGTATACCTTCAACTAACGTTAAACGTTCTGCTAATTTCGGTATGGGACAAACCTTTTAAAGTTATGTATATGCACTTCAAGATTATATACCTATATGCGAGTATGTAACAAATTTGTTAACATTTTATATAAATTTCAATACAGTTTTTTTTATCAGATCACCACCCAGCCATACATTGGTTATAAAGTAGGTACTTATTCTATGATTATGTTTATTTTTAAACGACAGAAAATAAATCGTTTCTAGTTTGTATATTTTTCGATAATGTTTACGTTCACTATTTATATACAGCAATTTATGTATTTGCTCTTGGCAAATATTCCTTTAGCAAAAACCAAGCACAAGAAGTCTTTCAGCACCGCAGTTATTATATAGAGTAGTACTTGTGAATATACAAATATTTTTATATATGCATTTACCATAGGTGTTCCTTTTATTATTTTTTTTTTGTTAAGCATACTCGTAAGAGCAATAATCTTTGAGTGTTTTAAATTCAATACCACTTTTTGGAAATAAATATAAATATTTTACTTTTTATTTCTCCATATTTCGAATATTTTTTTGTCTCTTTTTTTTGTAGAACTTGTAAAACACTTTAAAATTCTTACATTTGCAATAAATTAAAAATATTTATGGAAGCAAATTGTTTTTGGTATTTTTTTTTTTCTTGATTTATCTCCGTAGTAGAGCTGTGATCCACCAGGAAATGTGGATAGATATCTCAAGAAGGGGATAATTGGATGTATACTTTATTGTATTATGTATACTTTATTGTATAATAAATGGTTATTTATTTAAATGGTTATGGTTTTTCTCGATATATTTCATTATATCCAAGATTTTATCACTAAATTTGAATTCCACGTATTCAAATTTAAATTATACGTACTTTTTCAGTGATTTTAATACATACTTGTGTAAATTGTTTGTAAATTATATTAAATCATTAAAAAAAATCATGCTACGAAATACGACAGGTGTATCGTAAATACAAGAACTTGGGCATACACAAGTTTATCATTAATAGCGTATTCAAATCTACTGAAAATTAAAATCCTGAAAGATCTTAATAGACAGGAGATTGCTAGATCATATATAGTATGAAATAATAAATAAAAATAAATATGGTCAACGATACATACGATCTAAGCAAAATTGGATTAATTAAATCATTTATCGTATTTATTATCAAATATGTATACTAATCTATGTTATCTAAGCAATTTTAGATTACTGAGTACATTACAGAAAACTATGGATTTATTATATTTATAATATAATTTTTACTTCTTACACAAAAGTAATGTTATGTTTTGACTTAAATACTTACTTGTATTGTAATTAAAACTGCTATGCATAATATACGATAATATGTAATATGATCATATTAATTAATATTCACATAATTCAAATCAATTACACATGAAAAATGCCTTGGGTTTATAGATTGAATTACACAATCATTAGCAACTAATTTCTTTAACCTCAATCAAATGCATTATTTTTGCAAACTAATTAATATCATAATTATATAGTGTATTAGAAAAATAAAATAATGTATTATAAAAAAAAAACATGTAAAGTTTTTAAAAACATCTACTAAATATATAGACTGAGTTATGTTAGTTTGTATTATAATAAAACAGTAGTGTTTGAAGTAAATGGAATTTAAATTAAATAAAAGTAAAATTAGTTAGTCAAAGTGTAATGTTGGATCTTAGCTTGACATATTAAATAAAAATTCGTGTATGTTTAAAAAATTAATTTCTCCTCGATAAATTTAAGACATTATAAAATAAATTAGTTAGACGAATTATTGAATTTGGTAAGAACTAGTAGAACATGTGTAAATTTTATTTATTTTGTTGAAACAAATTGACAATTTAAAATATTTTATATTGTACTTAGTAATTTCATTATTAATTGCAATTCAAACAGACTAACATACTAAGACAGAATAACAGACTAATAAATTAAAAACAATTAACAGACTAAGAGTCTACACAGCTTAAAGGCTAACAGATAAACTAACTAATAGACTAACTAACCAACAGACTAACATATTAATAGAATAATAGAGTTATTTGTTTATAGACTAATAGATTAGCAGACTAACCAACAGATTAATACACTAAGAGACAAATAGAAACTTACTGTCTAATATATTTACCAGCTGAGTAACTAACTGACTCAGATACTAATAAATTAATAGATTAGCTGATTAATATTTTAATTGATAAAGAGATTATAAATTAAAAAACTAACTGACTGTCAAACTAATAACATCTGTAGAAGTTCGTATACTTCAACTAGAGTAACATAATCATTTATTAATCATTAAAAAATATTTAAATTTAAACCATATGAGCGTCAAAATTTGTAACCCGTACTTACTACTGACATCATACATTATTGTTTTATTGATAGTTTGTCTCAATAAAATAAAAAAGTTGAAATTTTTAAAATCAACCCCTTTTTTCAACCAATGTATACCATTATTATGTTTACCTATATTTGTTTATTTATTTTTTTTTTGTTTGGATCCTGAATTTTCCTCTCGTTTCTTTTCATATAGAAGAACATTAAACAAATCACGTATTATTAAATCAGGAAGAAAATATTTTGTTTTCAAAAGATAAAACAACTGCGATTTATAAACGTATCTGTCTAAAAATAATTCATCTAATATATATCATTTTTAACATACAAATATAAATTCTTGTCTCGTCTTAACTGTTTTGGGTAGTATAAAAAAAAAAGGAATAAAAAGGAAGAAAGTACTATACGAAGAAAAAAAAATATAAAGGGATTTAATTTTTCCATCTTTAACATTTTATCTTGACATCTGCTGCTCAGTGAAATTTTAAAAAATCATAAAGAAATGCACATCACTTATGCTTTACATACGTAATGAATGATACTATGTCTATGTTCATTTTATAATTTATATACTATTTTTTTTTTGGTTTTTTAGAATTATTTATCCTTTTTTTTTTGATATTTGTATTATATGATATATCGTCTTAAATAATATACATCAGTTTAAAATATAAATGATTCTTATGCTTACGATATATGTATACATTTATGAATTCATTGTTTTTATAAAATTGTGTTAACTTTCTAACATTTTAAAGAAAATTGTTATACTCGTAGTACAAGGATTTTAAAATCCTTTCTACTAGTATTTAATAATTTAATATTCGCATAACATTATTCTAAATTCAATTCATTAATCAAATTGTTGTTTTTCATGATTTTGATGAATGTTGAAAAATATGTTTGCATAATAACATTTAAATATCTTCAAATAGTCCCAAATTTTTTATTTGCATTATGAAATTGATGAATTGTTTTGATAAACATTTTTTTGCGTATTTTTTTCTTTAAATGAGGTATAAATTGAATAGCTTAACTTTTACGTCTGGAGGGCGCAAATGGCGTCATTATGATAATAATTTGCCCTTTCGAATATTTAAATGTAGCATTAAAATTGATCTCAAATAACTATAATTTAAATTTATCAAGTGGAAAATGTAAAAGTATTTAAAATTATTACATATTTGAATATCTCAAAAGAGTGGTGCATAAATCTCCAGCTAGCTAATTTGTTGTTAAGTATCTTTTTAGTCTCGATCATTTGCGATTACTGACATATATTGTGGACTTAGAGATGTATTGAGTAACGTCGATGATAGCCAGCCTCAACATTTTTCACAATATCATTGATGATAATATAATTTGAAATAAATACTATTTTCTAATTGTTCAATTTTAGCGCACTGAAAATTCCATAGCACTTGCACATTTAATAACATATTTTTATTTAATTAATCAATAGTATAATATATGTTGATATCATAGGAGTCTTTAGTGGGTTATAAAAGGGATTCAGTTGCGCGGGGGGGATTAAGTATCTGAACTGACCATGTACTAGCAAGCATAATAAATATTGTAATTTCATTAATTTATAACCGTTAATTTTAACCACATCCGCTTCTCTGTTTTGTATAATACATTCAACAGAGAGATTCTTGTGTGGGCATTCTATTTACTCTATTAAATGTTGTTATTTTTTGTTATATTAATATGTTTTGTGATCTATTTGAAACGTGAAAACGTATTCCTTAAAATACGTTTTACACTGGGACTAATTTATTTTGTTCAGAATTTTATTAACACAATTATTCAATTTAAATGTAAATTCATTAACCCCGAACTGAATAACATATTATAGTTAGACCAATTAAATATTATCATATCATCATACCAATTTTAAGATAGGATGTATGTAATTTAAATTTGTAATTGTAAATTCATATAACTTTTTTCATCCTCGAAAATTTATTCTCATACACAGCCTGTTTGTAATACTGCCATGATTAAAGTTAAAAATAATAATGGTGTTGATATTAATGATGGTAAAAAAATTCAATCTTTCTCATTGGTTATCATAAGAAAATAACTCCATTTGTTTAAAATTTTCTTTCTTCATCCTTGGCCATCTTATAGATAGTTTAACTTAGAAGTAATGTCTAAGCTGTTAGAAGTAAAACATTTGCCAATGTTGTCATTAACAGACTATTGTAAAATTAAATAACCTTGTTTTAATCAAATCAGCTATAAACAACAACATTATAAAATAACAATACAAAAAAACAACACACGATTATATTTATATGTTCATAAAATAAATAAGAAATTAATGTGAGAGAATTTCAAAATGGTTATTATTAATAACGAGAGGTGAATTTTAATTAAACATGACACCATAAATTGTCTTTCATTTGGCGACATAAATTTTATTTAAAAATTATCATTTATGTAATCAAAACATTAAAAAATAAAAAAGTGATACTAAAAGTACTAACTAATAGTAGTAGTTATAGTCTATAGTCGTTATGAGTCTATATTAATATTTATATTGCAGATAAAATTCACTATTAAAATTTTAATGTAGACAACAACATAATTTAATATATCAATTCCATATAATCATAGCTACTAAAATATAATTAATATAACAATTTTATTATGTTATTTATTAAAATTCTAATAAAAAAGATAAATGGATTTTCATTTAATTTCTAATTAAAATCATTTTTCATTATATGTTTTGCATGAAAATTATATGTAAAATATTATTAACCTATCAATTAGTAATTATAAATTCAAAATTATGTTATTAATGAAATTGTGAGATTATTTAATTAATTTACAGTTTTAACTACTATACATAATTTGTTTATTCGATTATTAGAACTATAGAATTTAGAATGTGTTTGGAATTAATTAAAGTTTATCACATATTTCAATGATTAAAGGATATTTGGGGGGTAATTATAAAAAAATCAACAAAGAATTTTACAGAGTTTAATATTGTTTTACTTGTTTTCTGATCATTACGATTAAAATATTTATCATTTTGTTTTCATTAAAAAAAAAATTGACAAATAATTTCTCTGTGAAATACAAATTGATATACAACCCTCACATTATATTATCGGTAATTCAATAGAATATCTGTGACGTTTACGTCAGATTAAAAAAAAAAATCACCAAAAAGCTAAGGTAACTAGTGATTTATATACTACTAAATTATTAAGATGTAAACATCTGATCTTATCTATCCAATGATTTAATATAAATTTAATAGTTCTTTTGGATATTGGCTTTGCACCAATATCTTATAATGGTCAAAATAATGATAACAACTTACTAACTAATAAGTTCTTATTCCAGTTTTAGCGGAAAGAACACTTAAAAGACAATTGGACTTAAAATCTGTAGATAAATTATAGCATTCTTTATTTTTTTGATAAAAATTGAAAAAATATAACCAAATTTATTACATATTTTTGAAACTATAATGAGTCTCATTAAATAAAAAATAATGTAGATAATCTGTTGATAAATTAAAGTGTACTTTACTTAGAAAACTTTTCTTCATTTAAATGCCATTATCATAACTTTTCCGTTCCGTGAAATATCTACTTGATAAAAGATATTGATTCGTCTTTTCTTAATATTATTACCATTTTAAGGTGAGAAACATAAAAACTTAAATGAAGCAAATACTGAACAAAATTATATTTTATACATTATCAGAGTCAGTAGTATTATTTATTAGTATATGCCATTATTACATTAGATTTATACTCTAGTGACACGATGGTTTTTCAAATATTGTGACAGTTTTCGATTATCAATCAAATTAACCCTTAAATTATATAGTAAATACATGTTAAATAAATATTTAGTTTTATCATCTACAAAATATATATTAAATATGTTAAAATATTTGCATATTTCAGTTGTGCCTGAGAATTTACTTTGGAGTTTATAGGTGGAATGCCATTTGACATTGTATCTAACTTAAGTTGCTAATGGCATTGGTAAACATAACTTGAATATAGTGTAAGTGCGGTCCATTTGTCAATAGAATTAATATTGTACGATGTGATGTTTAATTTCTATTGCTGTAATTCTATTTTTAAGGTAAAGATCGGTTGTGCATAGTAAGTGTGCAAATTCTTTGTTCATTAGAAAATGTCTTACGATGATATTTTGTTCTATTCCTATTTCTACTTGCATATGCCATAAATGCTAAAAAATTATACCAATTTGTAAGGTGTAATTGTATATATACGGATAAATGCTCATCATTATAAATATAAACATGGAATATAAAATTCAATCAAACGCAAAGATTGATCAGTGTGATAATTTGCACCTTTTTTTACGTATATATTACTATATTATAATTAAATATTTTATTAACTTCGTATACTTTCTTATATTGTTCTTGTGATAATTTTTATGTCTTGATCAAAGTAAGACTTATTTCTTATATATTTAAATTTAAATTTTGTTTTTCTTTTTGCAAATAATATATCTATCGTAAAGAAAACGAATGAGTAATCTCTGAAAAAATTGCAACCAAGATCCTTCAATAAGATGTATCTATCTATAATTCTCTTCTGTAAGACTTCAAATAATAACATTGAAAATTTAGATAAATATCTTTGAATAAATCAAAGTAGAAATAAATTATATGGGTAGGATTTTAAAAAATATTTTCTATGTACATAATAACATAATATAATAAATATAATAATTATAATAATAATAATAATAATAAATAATAATAGATTTAACATTTTTTTTATATCTTCACTTATATTTATCTGTTTATATGCAAATTTGCCATCAGTCTATATCGTGAATATATGAATGGGAATTTTATTGGGACATTTTAAAAAAAATTAAAAGGTGCGGAGTTTGTTATACATTTACCATTTACCATTTACCAATGTATTATACAGAGCTTTCACTTGATTCTTTTAGATTCTATTACTCACATATAATCTATTTACTATATAATGTGTCTCAATAAATGCAATTTATTTGCAATACTATCTGTATTTTCTATGGACATCACCATAAATATAATCTATATTTGAGGTAGATTTATTTAAATTATTTGATTATTATCAAACTGCATTTTATTCGCATTAAATTATGTAATTTGAACTTGAATATTTTGACATCATTTTATTATTAAAAACATTACAATGAGATGCAATTATTTAAATTATAATTTATAAAATTTCAAACAAGACATATTTATAAGGCAATATTGTGAAATCCTCTTCTGTCTTGTTATTGTATATTTATCAAAGAAAAGCAAAAAAAAAAAAGAATAAAAAGAAAAATAAAATAAATAAAGTTAGCACAGAAAAAGGAAAATCTGAAAATAAAAGAAAATGATAATTTTCATTTTATTATCACTGTAATTTATGTATGAATGTGAAACATTCTACAGTGCATTACTACTCGTACTCTCGTCTACACACTGTGCAAATAACAAATGATTTAATATTTTTCATTTAAATTTCAGATAATGACTTTGTGACATTAAAGTATGGAGACAGTATTTTCATCCAAAAGAGAACATAAACTTGTAGATGATTCATGCAAAACAGTACAAACAACAATAGCGGCAATTCCTGCCATTCCAGCAGAAATTTCAGCATCAGCCACAAGTTCAAAGTACTGTAGGTATGGTAATTTTTTTTTTTTTTTGTTTATTATAATTTGTGTTTCATTATTTTTTATTACTTTATTGTTTATTTATTTCACTTTTTATGTTACTTAAACAATTTTATTTGCATTTTGTAATTATTATCTACTCAACAAAAAATTAAATTTAATTTAATAACGGCGGCAAAAACATAGAGTATTTTTTTTATTACCATTTATTTTGGTAATATTCTAATGATAATTTCAATATTAATTAAAATTAAGGAAATAAGCCAGTTAGTTTAAAAAAAAACAAAACAAAATTATGTTTCAATCTACATTTGAATTGATCATAATACATCTTTAATTTGTGATCCTTGAAACTAATGGAATACGGTTTTTTAGTAAATTGACCATTAGAAACGAACTTAAAGAATTATCTTAGCGTCATGTTTAAGATTAGTATATTACCAATAAATTTTATTGGTATTATAATTTTGACATCAGCTCAGGGGTATGCCAATTATTGTGGTGAGATACCATATAAAAGAAAAAAAAAATAATACCCATAATCGATGAATTAACAAGACATTATCGAGCGTAAATAATTTTAAATCATTTCTAATTTTGAGTAACGTCATTCTTTGATAAATTTTGCAAAAATATTCGTCGTCATTTCAAAAAAGAATTTTAAGTTTTAAGCATAATTCCCTATTATCAGAATCGATAATATTTTTTAATAACGAATAATATAGGTATAGTCAAAAGTAAATTTTAAAATATTAAAAGTGATTGAAAATCATAGGGATACAAACAGGTAGAGTAATTGCTAATAGATGAATATCAACGAAGCAAATTGGATGCTGGCTTACTAATGCATATCACAGATATACATAACATCAACTATCCCAATGCTTTCTTTTAATTTGGTAGTAGTTTAATGTGCATAAGTTGCAAAAATGCACCGATAATAATTATACCCACACGTAGAAATATATCTATAATAATTTGCAACATAAAATAGACACATTTAATAATTATATGCGTTATGAATGTTAAAATTAGAAATTTATTGTTAGCGTATAATGTAGATTTATCGAAATTGATGTTAATTAGAATAGTGAGCTATTACTAGAATTTATAGCTAGCAATAAACTACGAATAACATTGTCTTCACAAGAGAAATGCTCGTATATTGGATGCAATGATCATTATATCCTATCGAAATGTTGGTAACGGATTACAGCTGCACACCCTAAAGAATGAGCGAACGTCTAGAAGAACAAATGTCGAAGGTCTATTGTACTAAACGGAACAATTAGAAGAGTATCATATAAAAAGCTCAAAATTTTTGTTATATTCATTAAATAACTCAAATTTTTCATGTAGCAAATCATTGACTAGTATTGATTAGTAGTAAATGTAGTTTGCATATCTATTTAAATCCTGAATATTATCATTACCTATAATGATGGAAACATGAAAGTATTGATTTTATAACAATTCCATTATCGTTTTCGTTTACGATAGCTTAAGTAACTTAATAAAATAATAATTTATGATAAATTAGAAAAATAATTAAGTTTGTAATGGATAAATATTTGGGACACTAATTATATGTAACCACATATAGTCGTCCAGTGTAAGAAAGTATATGATTAAAAAAAATAATTATGTGAAAATTATACTAAACTAACAAAATCCAATCTATTTTATTACATGTACTTTAATGTGTAAATAAACTATGTTCGATATCCTTAATTGATTTCTTTTGTCTGAGCATTTGGTGGTTACGGTCATCTAATCATTTTATCAATTTAATGATATCGGAAATGTACCATTGAATTAATCGAATGTGATTGTGTACAAATTTCCATTTTCTATTCTCCGGTTTAGTATTTATTGTTGTACCATATAGATGATATCCTTGATATCCTTTTGTATACGTCCATGTATATTCGACTAAAATTCTTTTGTGATTGATGTCTATACATCTCAATCTTTATATAGTAAATTGCTTTTAGTTAGTTAATAAATGTAAAATTACGTACATATATATTTACATCACTTCCAAAGGCAAATGATATAAATTTTACGTATTTATCAATGGGTTACGTCTAAAAATACGTGTTCATAATACACATTGAAGTATTGAAGAGGAAATTAAGCGGTTTATAAATTGATATTATAGAATGTTCAAAGAAAGTTTGAACTTTAATAATAATATATATATTTTCAATGCTGTCATAAACATTGACATAATGTGTACATAATTATTATAATGTACTATTACATAAAGGTAAAAACGTTTTGTAATAAACTCGACTTTCAGTCAATTAATTCCGTTTGTCTTAGACTGTGCAAGGATTTATTTACCTCAATAATATAGAAACTGTATTAAGAGGTATATGTAAATAAAATTAGATTTCCAAATACAAACTTTCTGGACAGCAGTCTACTATTTTTCCATTCATAACTAATTCTTGAATCACTAACTATTTTGATTTACGATAATGCTTTTCAATGTGATTAAACATAAATTATAAGTTATAAGCATTACAAATATTATTGGAAAAAATACAATTTATTTGTTAAATACTCGTATGCATATTCATTAAAATTTGCTACTTCTATATTGTTTGAGATCTAACTTGGGTATATATATTGATCTGTCTGACAATTATTACAATTATACAGTAATTAACATAATTCACATATACACCAAACTAAATTACACTCTTCCATTTTGATAGAGGATGCATTTATACCACTTGGGTGCTATATACATCATTAATACTATGTTGTTTCTAAAATGTATATTTTAAAGTCACTAAACTTTGAATAATTTCGAATAATAATGTATAAATTCTCAGGTTACTAGATTTATGTACCTATTGAATAGTGTTTACGTTAATCGGCCATTACCGTGGCCATTTCTTTCTTTAGCGTATTTGAATTGCAAATTATTATTACAATATTACAGGTAAATAGTAATATTTGTTATTTAAAAAAATTAAGTTAAATTGCATATAGTCGTTATAATATGCCGCAAATAGTCAAAAACAAAGTTACCATAGATAATCCGATGGAAAAAAATACGTATTTTTTTTCAGAATAAGTAATTTGTGTAATGAAGCGGATAATCATTTTTTTTTGCTAAAGTCAAAATAAATATCATACCTTAATTCAGAGTATAATAAAATATTTAATTTGTAAATTTGTTGTTCATATATTTATTACGTACAATATAAACAAACAGTGTGAAGTATTTTCCAATAAGAAATTTATTTTCTATAATTGTTTTAAACCTTTTAAATCATCATCATCATCATCAACATCACATCAAAATTCAAAATAAGAATAAATCGATACTGCGATGTTAAATTGCCATTACCACTATTCTCCATAAAATTAACTGATTTGAATTTCCGAATGTAAAATATAGAATCAGTATAAGATGTTCGATTCTAAATTTGAAAAACCCAGTAGAGTAGTGTATATTTCTACACCAACCACTAGAGTAGTGTACATTTGTTGAGATATTTGAGAATAGTGTCTCGATCATACGTTAAAAATTACCATACCTTTTGAGTTTCCGGTGACAATAAAGTAAAGTAGGGTTTTTGTAACCTAATTGCTATTAGGTTTCTTAATTCGTCAAATTCATTAATTCTATCTAATCATTATAATTGCCTTGCGAATAAAAAGAAATATGCCTAATAATTATTTTCTAGAAATTACAAAAAAAAATCATATTATATCGCATGTTCTTCTTATAAATTCTTTAATACATTTTTTAAATATTTTATTTAATTTGTAAGAATGTTTCATGTGTACTAGTTAAAAGAATAGTTAGCATTTAAAAGAACACTATATAAATCTGATTTCCCATAATTTATTAAATACATAATAATACAAAATTGAGGTAAAATAAATTACAATTTAATTATGTTTTTTTAAAAAAAAAAATAAATCATTTCATGATTTAACGTTAAATAATTATTCTTTATTCAGGAAATTATTGTCAGAAGTTCAATAGGTTAATTGAATAATTGCATTTAATGAATTTTTTTAAAAAGATAAAATGTACTGAAACAATTATAAGAATAGCATTCATAAAATGTATTTATTAATATGTGAGAGATAATATTTAAAAAATTAGTGTAATCATTAATTACCGTAGATATTGTTTTATTGATCAAATGTGTAAAAATAAATTGATAATGTCATCAAAAAGATCAATTAACAAGGAACTGTAAGAGAGTAAGAACCCAACAAAATTCTCTAAATTATGGGCGACTTAAAGCGACTTTATGACGACTTTAAATGAGGAAGATCATATGTAAGAAAAAATTTAATTGAAAGAATGTGTGGGAGTATAAGCTTTATCGGATTACTCCTTGAAGTTCCTCCCATGTATATTGTGAACTATAACTTCAGGTTGCTTTGACAGATCTCCATGAAATTATGTACGCGTCATTTTTATCTCATTTGTGAGCGATAGCTCGATGGTGAGAA
>JANSTX010032843.1:0-13931 GCA_027564355.1 Penthetria funebris | reverse complement strand
TTTTATTTGTTTTTTCCTGCTCATTCATTATGTTCAATATTTTATTGAACATCTGTTCTGTTAAATTTGAAGTTGAGATGAAGTTGACCAAATATTTAAAAAAAAATCTACCTTATTGTCTATTCTTGAAGCATTGCCTTTTAAAAGTCGGCAGAATTTAGATTTTCAAGTCGATTGCGGTGTTAGACCCAATTTTTACTTTATGGTTCGTTGTTCACCCTTTTGTCATAACTTTAATCTATACATATGCTGTTAATATAATAAATTTGCTAGGTTTTCGATTTTTGATGGCGAGAGCTTAAATGGAAACAAATATCAATTCGTTTTGTACGCGTTTCAGCATATATGCAAAACCCCATCATACGCATATACACGTTAACATTGAATGAATTCACTATCGTCTCTCTTTATATTCCTTGCTTAAGGGTATCTTATCGAAACTTGCCACCACAGCGATATTTGAATTCTGAATTTAAAATACACACATTTCACTTAAAAAATATGAGTTAATGTCATTCGGTTTACTTTAGAGATAAATGGCATTATCACTTCGTCAATTTTGGTCTAATATCGTAAATAAATCATTTCAAATTTTAGAAATTCGACACAATCTTTATGGGACACAATCTTTATGATTTCTCATTTCACTTAAAAAATAGGTGGTAATACCATTCGGTTTACTTTCGTGACAGATGGCATTACCACTTCGTCTATTTTGGTCTCATATCATAAATAAATCACTTAAAATTACAGGAATTCGACACTATCTTTAAATGCCTAAACTTATTCAGTTATTCGTAATTATATATTTTTTAATCATTTATCGTGGAGTAATAATTAATTAATTAAAATCAGGAATTACTTAAGGGAGTGCCAAGTACACTTTATTACATGAGAGTACTTTTTTTTTCAAAATAATTTAAAATACGACATGGCAATTTGGGTAACGTAAGTGTGAATTTGCCAATACATATATGCAAATTTTGTTATTTAAAATTATTAAAAAATTAGAAAAGTATGGTAATTTTTAAAACTATTAACCCTCCCGGGGATATCAAAAATAGTGTTACTCTATAAATTATTTGTTTTTAAATAATTTACATTAAAATTAGTTACATGAATTTGGGTAGCAGATAGTACAAATTTTAAAAAAAACTTCCAAATTCCGGTAAGATCCCCTTAAAAAACCAATAAGTACATGTTTTTAGTATTTTCTGAGTTCGTAAAATAAATTATATATTTTACATTAATACAATAGCTGAATCGTGTGTACAGAAATTCATTACTTAACTATAAAAAAAATCTTTATAGTTTTTTTAAAAAATTAAAAGATTCACGTGTATGTCCCTTCCAATGACTAAACTTTATATTATTATGTGACTAACAACATATTATTATTTTTTAAAAAATGAAACTCATATAATACGAGTAGAAAACATACTATAAATTAACTATATCGTATTAGTTAAAGTTTATCGTTAATCGACACTCATATAAATTTACATAGCTAGTGATTTGAATATTTGTTGAATATTTTCAATTTTAAACTAAACAGTATCGACTTCAAAACAACAACATTAAAAAAACACACTATGTATTTCGAAGGGATTAGTTACTGGGAAAATTTAATAGTGAACACTATCAAATGTGGACCAATTCCAAAACATTTAGGAATATTAATGGATGGTAGTAGAACTTATGTTAAAAAATATAAACTTCAATCAACTGATGAATTTGGACATATTGGATGTTTTAAGAATTTTAAAAATCTCATCAAATGGTGCTCCTTGTTGGGCTTTAAAGAAGTTTCTGTATATACTGTAAGCACGGAGAATACAAAAAGAACAAAATATGAAATATTTTCATTTATTAAAGTGTCTACAGAATGTTTTAGTGAAATTTTAGAAAATATTAGTGAATTTAATGAACGAAATATATGTGTGAAATTCATTGGACAGCTAAACAATCCATTATTACCATTTGAATTTATTGCTATTATGAAGAAAATAATGCTTTATACAATGAATAACAATGGAATGGTAGTAAATATTTTATATGGATATACATCTAGAGATGAAATTGTTAATTCTGTTCAATATATTGTGAGTAAGGGCATTAAAAGTAATCGAATAGATTTAATGGATATTAATGTAAATCTAATTTCAAATGCTTTACTATTGAGGCAATCAACTGAACCGGATATAATTATTCGAACATCGAATGTACTTCGATTATCAAATTTTTTATTGTGGCAGGTATGACTTTAAATTTTGAAAAATTAATTAATATTTATTTTATATTGTATATGTCCCTGATTAACACCTATATTAATCTTTATTTTGTTCTTATTATATACTATTTTTAACAATTCATATAAATTGTAGTGAATGTGCATATTCATAGTATGTATACAGTATGATCCTTTTATTTTATTGATCACATTTTGATTGATAAATTCCAATTATATATATTTGAGTTTGCATTTGATGATTAGAAATGGCAAAGTAATATCGTAGTGCCACCATATATGCACCCATATGTGGTGTATGTGGGTTTATATGATATAAGATGGACAAGATTATCTTATATAGTTCCTTTTTTCAGTATCAGTAATTTTCATATCTTAATTTTTTTTAAATGTTTTTTTTTTTGGGTAAAAATGTTAGATACAAATTATTATTTCGGTGGTAAAACGCATCGGTCCCTTGATGCCCATCTTTCACTATATTTATATATTATGTGCACATTATAGGGCAGTGTATATTGCATTTAGACTGAAATTAGAAAACGGGATTAGAAAAAAATCGTATTTCACGAATCGATAGATGGTTCGATTACTGTGTAATGCTTAAAATATTTTAGCACAAATATGTATCTTATGCCAGATAGATACTCCATATAGGTGCATCGAAAAGTATATTTAGCGGTTAGGATACTAATATTGTATGGACAAGTATAGTTTACATAATGTTTAGAGAATATAAATATTTGGACATTTCGTTAGAGTATATGGTTCATTGATGAGTAACTATAGATAATAGATTTTCATTTCATCTGACAAAGCATTTCCAGTGGAATACCATGACTTTCGAACGAGTTGCTCATACTATCTCCATCTATACTCCATGATCTCAACCCCTGTGATGTTGTGTAAATTCACATCTGCTTAGTTTGTTTAGATGAGATATTTATTCACTAACTCCACAAAAAAAGGACACTACTATATTATATATATATTTTTGCCACGGTCAAACGCTATAAAATTTTCATATACTATAAGCGTATTTTCAGTGAGTGGTATCTGGAGGAGGTATATACGATTTTTAGTAACATTTAGATGTTAATATATAGTATTATATAACATATATTTATTAACTATTTCATCTGTTAACAGGTTTATATATACAAATAAACGTATAAAGTTATTTATCAAATACATTTCTTTGCATAAATTCAAATAAAATTGTCCCACCAAAAAAACATTATTCACATTCAAATAAATACTAAATTATTCATTCGACACTGTAGCGCTTCAAACAGTAAGTTAAAATTTATGAAAAAACATCGAAAGAATTTAATCATTTGACAAACACGAATGTTGACGTATACATTAACATATCACACACAATTGTATATACATAAAAGATATAATATTTTTATTAGAAAAATTAATCACAAGACGTGTATGTTAAAATAAAAATCAGTTTATAAATAATATAAATATTTCTGATGTAATTTATTTAATAATTTTTAAATTATTTACTAAAAACTTGAAATAGAATGTACAACAAATAGTATTATATATTATATTAAAATCAGTGTTTGTTATAAATGAGTAGTTAATTTAAATAAAAATGTATTCATAACCTCAACAATAAAATCTGATAAATTGTTTTTGGTAAGGGGGTCGTCGTTTGCATTTGCCAAAAAATTTGATTTTATTTATTTACTATACTGCCGAATCAAATTTTAATTCTAATTTATGTTAATACAAGTAAAAATATATACATAAAATGTCTTGGGTAAATAATACCGCTTTACATTGGTATCAACGTTTTCTAATCAATATTATTAAATTTGGTCCGGTACCGAAACATGTAGCCTTTATTATGGATGGTAATCGTAGATTTGCACAAAAAATTAATTTGAATAAACGAAGTGAAGGACACGTTAGGGGATTTCATAAATTAGCCGAAGTTTTACAATGGTGTTTAGATATTGGCATAAAAGAAGTTACTGTATTTGCATTTAGTATAGAGAATTTTAATCGTAGTACAGAAGAAGTTAATACATTATTGACATTAGCACGGGAAAAATTCACAAAATTAATGAGTGAAAAAGATCAATTAAATGAACGTGGCATATGCATTAGAATAATTGGCAATATAACATTATTACCATATGATATACAAAAGATGATTGCCGAAGCAGTGCTATTGACCAGTCATAATACACGGGCAATATTAAATGTTGCCTTTTCTTATACATCTCGTGATGAAATTATCAATTCGATGATGACACTAGTTAATGGTGTTAATGGTAAACAATTGGAATCATGTGACATAACCGATAGTCTTATAAGAAGATGTATATATTCGAGACATTCACCTGATCCAGATTTACTTATACGAACATCTGGTGAGGCAAGATTATCCGATTTTTATTTGTGGCAGGTATGATTGGATTTAATTTTTTTTTTTATGTTACATTATATATGTAAATAAATTACAATTATTGTTTACATCATAAATGAATTATGTTGCATCAGATTATAGCTTCATAATCTAGTTTAGAGATTATATGGTTGGATCATTGAATGAATAAGAAGTTACGAAAATATTAATTTATTTTACATGCAACAATAATAATTTGATTTTTATTCAAATATAATATGATTTTGATCATCAGCAACATCTCAACTTTCATACTATATAGGGGTGAATAGGGCGGCATAAGAATGTTTGTTACCTTACCGATTTCTAGTGTGCAAGTAACGTCAAATATTACAACTTATTACATTTTAATAATTCATTGTGTGTATAAACTCTCAGCTACTTAATTTGTTATTTTTCATTAAATCGAGTCTTAATCACACACCAGAAATTAACATAACACTTGTGTTCGATTTACCGGACTTTAATGGACTGGGTAATTTATATGTTTTTACCTCAATCCATTCGTCAACTTGATATGATTTTACTATCACCTTACTATCATCATTCCCTTGTATTATATGTTTAATAGAATTATTAACATTATTTGTTATAATCGTAAATAATATAATAGAAGAAAATAATTGTTTATGAAACAGATGAATTAAGATTATATTAAAAATCAATGTTTATAGTATCGATAGTTTACAATTTGTTAATTGATCTATGGTATTAATAAAACCATTTGTCGTAACCATGATTAATGGGTCCATTCATCGTAACCATGGTTAATTAATACTTAAACCAGATGAATCAATAATTCTAACTACTATGAATGTTAAGATTCTATTAATTGTTCATGTAATATCAGATTATAATTTATAATGCAAATTGTACGTGACAAAAATGTGTGGTACTTTCAAGGAATTAATTGCATCTTTTATATTAAATCATTTTAAATACACATAATATTTATTGAACGGCTGAAAGTTCTGGATTTAAAACCATATTTTTATACTTTTTCAATGATCTTACTAAATATTAACATATAAGAGTTACATACAATGTAATAGGATAAGATGTCACATTTATAATATAATTGTGTTGACCTTTACATGGTTAACCCCTCATCAGATTAACTTCCTATGCATTCGATACAAAAAAAAAAAATCGATTTTTTAGTTTTTTTTCTTATCTCTGCTTTTTTATAAAAACATTTTTGTATTAATTTAATCTCATCACATTGTTGTATATTTTAATTAATTCTTTTTTTTTTGTTTTTCATCTTTTTAGTGTTCATCATCATTGATTTATTTTACCAAATATTTGTGGCCTGAATTTTCATTATGGAATTTAATTGGTGCAGTTATTTACTACCAATTGCATTATAATTCATTAATGGATATAAAAAGAAATATGAAAAAAATATCAGACGATTCAGCATACACTAATATTGGGACTGGTAGTAGCGGACACAAAAATAATGATTATAATAATAGTATTAGTAGTTGCAGTAATAATAACAATAATAGCAGCAGCAATAGCAATAAAAATAATAAAAGAGTGGAAAACTTTTTACGAAATTTTGAAAAAGAAAAATTTAATGAATTTTTACAATTAGCTAATGGTTTAACATTGGATGAGAAATGAAATATTTTATTGCATTTTGTTTCTTTTTTTTTTTTTTTTGTTTTTAATTTTGTGTAACATTCCTGAACTTCTTCCCATAAACATAACACATACTTTATTTGTATATTATATGTGTGAATATTGCATATGTGTGAATATTTAAAAAATAAATTGTAAATTATTAGTTAGGATAAGGGAAAAAAAAAGATTGTTGTTTAAAATTTATACATTTGAAGTAGATGGAAATGACAGAGTCAAAGCACCGAGGATATAATATACATTCGTATTATGTATATTGTGGTGGTTGGTGATAATTTAAATATTATGAATTATAATAATAAATGGAAAATTATTCAAAATATATTTGAGAAAACAAAAAAAAAAAAAAAAAATCCAAAACATAAACTAAAATAGAGTAATTAATAATTATTATTATGTTCTGTTTATTGAATTCCACAGGTTATACATATATCAATACATATCCAATACAATCAGTAACTATCTGTCATTCTAAAAGGATGAATTATGTTTAGAATTAAATGTTCGCTATCTATCTATGGCAATTTCCTTTTCATCAATTCAATTCTCCTTATAAATCAAACAATTACTTTTCTTTACTAAACGTTTTAATATATAAAAGTATTCTGTTCAATAGAGCGGTGCACATAAATATAAGATGTTTTTCGGACAGTCGCCAATGATACTAAAATCTTGTTTTTTTTTTTAGAGCTACGATCACATGCACAGGATTGAAATACTATATATTTGATGATTTTCCATATGATTCCAATTGCGTTAAGGCAAATTATATGTTATGGGTGGTTTAAATGAGGCAAAGGTCATTTTAGGATTTCCATAACTTCAGTAAATATTAACAATTTGTGTGCTTTCTTATTACCTGAAATATAAATTTACCTGCTAGTATTTATGATTTCAAACATAGAATTAACAGAAACAAATGGCAGTGTTAAAATGACAACTGTATTGCCAATGTAAACAGTATAACTGCGAATTACAAAAAATTAGTATGATAAATCTGAAATGTTCATCTTTAAACCAAGAAATACACATACATTCTTAGCTTTACTTATGACTGAGAATGTTATTCGCCAAGAAAATATACAATTTACATTTTCAGAGGTCAGACGTGAGGAACGAGACATACGCTGCTGTCATCAAATGTATCTATGATTTATCGTAAATCTTAAAATTTTATTAGTAACCTGGACCGTTAGCTATGGCCAAATATGTAGCTACAAATCGCAGTTATATAAACATTTTGAGTGTAGCGATCAAAACAAGATATGTAAAATTATCACACAAATAAATGTTGTAGTCAGACATAGATTTCATTAAATCTATAACAGATGAGAACACAAATGTGTGAAATATCGCATAAACGGATGGTGTTAAAGGGAAAAAAATACGTACGTGGCTTAAAACATCTATTTAGCATACATACATGCCGTTCTAATTGGCAAAATCTGAAAATAAAGCAGTTTTAGGGTGAAACATAAATGTTTATGCAGTTTGTGAAAAGTGGCTTTGTATTATTTTACATAGTTTTTCATTTATGTATCAGGAGAACATGATTTATCAGCTTTTCAATTTATAAACAAAAATTGGAATATTTGCTAAACGCCTAAAGTTAGACGTTTAGTGTAAAAGGAAACAAATTGGCGTACGTGTCTAATGCATTTATTTAGCATAAAATTTTGATTTTTTGCCGCCGTAATGCAAAAACTAAATAGCGCGTTATTCAGTTTTAAAGGATTTTTAAAGAAGCACCCTTGTAATTTTACTAAAGTTTTGCATTTATGTATCAGGAGAACATGATTTTTCAGATAGTCATTTTATAAACAAAAATTGGAATATTTCCTAAACGCCTAAAGATAGAGTTGTCATGTAAAAAGGGAAAAGGTGCTCTTATTAAAATGTATAAACCAAATAATTATAATTGATTCTATGTGTACACTGCATAGTTTAAAATGATGATGATAAACCAAGTATGTTGGATTGGCCAATTTATTCGTTATCTTGTGTTCGAAACAAAAGTTAAATATCTTTGCGTATATATTTTCGATAATAGTTTAGAGCAATTCATTTAGAATACATTGACTGATCAAAGTGAACGATCGAAACATTCACATTAGATGAATAAACACAAACAGAATGTTACCAATAGATGATTGATCACATTTTATTCATTCAACGTTTACATATCAAGTTACTTTGGGTAAAACGGGGCAACACGATTTTGATAATTTTATTTAATTAAAATAAAATCAAAACTTTATTCAAAAAAAAAAAAAAACCATTTTATTAATAAATTTTCTTTAAACACTAATAATTATTTTATAATTTTATATCCACTTATTAAAGTTTTCTTTTTTTAAAAAAAAAAATCTTATTTTTCCCTTTTTAAATTTTTCAGAAAAATATAATATTTTATAATTTGTTTATTCATCATCTATTCACGTCACTATGTATACATATATTATTTGTTACAAATAAAATAAAACTTATTATTTATGACTTAAATCACAATATTTTAAATTAAAATATTAATAAAATAATAATAAAAAAAAAAAAAATAATAATAATAATAATGAAAATTATAAAATATTTAACAAAAATGTCCATTCTATTTTATTTTTGTTTCTTAATAGAAATATCATCACATAATTAAACAATAAAATTGTTTGTAAAGCGACCATCATCACCACCGCCACCGCTTCTATTATTCGTTCTTGAATTACCACGTCGATTATCTCGACGACCATTATCATAACTGTTACGACGACCAGCACCACCACCACCACCGCCACTGCCAATTCTTCTATTCACTGGTGGCGAAACTCTAAAATTTACATTAGGGATAGCTGCAACACCAACTCTTCCTTGATGTTGCTGTTGATTTGATTCTTGTAAAACATTTTGTTGTGTTGATTGATTTAATAATAATGGTGTTCTACATGGTTCATATATTGATACATTAGCATCGACATCATCACATTCTTTAAATGAACCACTCAAATTTGAATTTAAAACATTATTACTACTAGACGAACGATTTGGTAAATTGACGGCAATTGTTATGGATGATACATTGTTAACATTAACATTTGTATTATTATTATTATTATTATTACTTATCGCTGATTGTCTTTCTTGTGGCAAATTTATATTGTCAACCGGTAATGATTGTCGTCGAAATAATCTATAAAAAAAATTTTTAATATAAAATACAAAAAATGTATAATTTAAAATAAAATAATTAATACCTTCGAATACGTTCCCATGTATTTAATGATGAATTTTCAAAACTATTTAAAATATTAGACGGTAAATTTGCAGCTCTGTCGAATGGATTAATACGTTGTTGAGATGAAATTTGAGCATTATCTTAAATTTAAAATAAAAATTATAAAATAAATTGATTGTTTCGTGCACGATGTAATTACAGATGAAATAATTTAATATTAAACGATGGGATTTTCTTTTTCTATATGGTTTTTTCCTTTCAATAAAATTAACAGGCAAGTGAACAACTGATGCTATACAAATAATTTGTATAATTATATTAATAAGAATAATATTCATAGATCTTGATAAAAGAGTAGTTAGGGATCTCGTTTGGTAAGTATTAAGTTCTCAAACTATTCTTGAACTATATATCACTCCTGTCACTGCTCTAGTATCCGAACAAATTCAATGTAAATGATGGCGTGCATCAGAGTTCTGCATTAATAAGTCCCAATACAGGATCTACTTCCATGAACTATATTATTTGCAGATAACATAGTGTTAATAAGTGAGAATCAAATTGAACTGGAGTCCAGAGTTTTATGCGGTCGAAATATGTCACCGAAACTAAGGGAGGGGGGGGGGAGATGTATCAAACTGTTATTTGACCAGGAATGCCTCACAGTTCTGAATGTTGTTAATAGAGATCATATGCAGAATCTACACACAGCCGAGAAGAAAATGTTGAGATGATCATCCGGAGCAATATTGAGGATAGAATTAAAAATAACATTAGTAGATCAGAAAATCACAGTGTAAAATTGACTTTAAATATTGAAAATGATACAAGCGTCCCAAATGACGAACAAAAAATTATGGAAAAATAGATTGAGAAATAGAGCTAACTAAACCTAAAGAATAAGGAATAAGGTAAGAAAGAAGATACTTTTAATCAAACAATATGCAACTCACCACCAATTTGTCCAGCATTATCAATCGATGAATTATCATCTGATTGTGAAAATGTACCATGATTTGTCGAATGTTCAACTGGATTTAAAAGTGGTGTTGTATCATCTGAATCTGAATCAGTCATACTATCATCAGATATACGGCGCTGAAAGTGTTGCTGTTGTTGATTCAGTTGTTGTTGTTGTTGCTGTTGCTGTTGTTGATTCTGTTGACGTAATTGTTGTTGATGTCTTTCTCTACGACGTTCACCTCTTATAAAAACTTTACGTTTACAAATTGGACAAACACGTCGATTTTTTGTCAACCATGGGTCAATACATTTACAATGATATGCTATTTAAAAAAAAAAAAGAAAAACATTTTTTTTTGGTTTTGAACTATAAATAAAAAAAAAAAACAAAACACAAAAACAAACACTCACCATGTGAACAGGGTAAAACACGTAATTTTTCACCTTCAACATAATCATCTAAACAAATTACACATGTTTCGTACGGATGTCCTTTGAATTTTATGATAGGAATCTTTTTTAATACACTACTTGGCAATCGATATCTACGTAAACGTCTCTGTTCACGTACACATTTAACAATCATAAAACCAATCATTATGATAAAACAAAGACCAACAACAATTGAAAATGGCAAAATTAAATGTGTATTTATATTAAATGGTAGATCATCATTTAATACTAATGCATATATATCATTAGATGAATATGCATAATCGCTTATTATAATTCGACCGGTTGTTTCACCAACAAATATCGATGGAATTACAATCTCATTATCACCCTTTGCAGACATTTGTTCTGATATGATGAAAGAGAAAAAAAAAAACAACTATAATAATATCATTAATTCAATCATAAAAACCTATATTAGTGATATAATACCCAATTCATTACTGCCTACATTGTAAATAATAGCTGCATCATATCCTGATAGTTGAGCATTACGCACTTTTTCTTCAAATGTACAATTATACCTGAAATTTTAAAAAGTTTTGTTTGATAATAAATATATGGCTAATAAATGAAAAAAAAAAAATTAAAATGACCTGTTATAGGAATTTCGCTGAGAGATTGACCGAAAAATAAAGATGCAGACGAAAATGCATCAGAACAAAAAAAAACGGGAATTGTTGATATTTTTAATTTATAAACATTAACAACAAATGTTAGAAAATAATACTGAGAAATTGGCAAGTTCGTTTCAAATTCAAACAAAGTACAGTAGGTCAATGTTACATAAATTGTTCGGAATGCTGTCAACCCTAATGAGACGGTAAACATTCAATTAATCGTTAACGTGTGTCGTTCGTACAAAAGAAATCTTTCTAATTTTTAAAAACACTATGCATAAGACCAAATTTAAATTGCATTGATTATTTGCATTATTGTTTTGCGTGGCATAAACAAGAAAGAAATAAAACATAAACGTTTGATCCATATCAACTGAACTTTACTTAATTATATTCAATTGTAAAACATTGGTTTCTGTAATTTTAAACAATATCATACTGATGGTCGTCACAGTGATGGTCTAACACCAAATACTGTAGCAACACCGGTAATTATATTAAAAATCCTTAAAAACGTCTTGTGAAAATTCATAAAAATCTTAAAATTGCACATATTTCTATTGATACCCCCGTGGCCATTTATTTTATATAAGCAATTGCAAATAAAAAAATGATTCGTCACATTTGTTAATAATTAATTTAAAACATTAAAGAAGTAGCAATATTTGGTAATGCTTAAACCTTAGCTTAAACATAATCAAAATTAATTTTTCCAGCGTAACAGGTGATAAAACTTGGATATATACTCCAGAAATGAAAATTCAAATGAAATGATGAGTTAAAGCTACTTAAAATGTGCCAACACAAGAAACAGACGCTACCACAAGTTACAAAAAAATGGAACATTTTCTCCACGACTCTTCACAAATTTGTCATTACGAAAGCAAAATTTGATTTCCATATCCATTACCTGCTACTAGGTCTCTTGATATTGCTCTATAAAATGCCGATGCTATTTTCTGGGTTCCAATTGTTCTTTTCATATCCATCTACTTTTGAATCACATTTCTGCTTGCACTATAAGCTTCCAATAATTTCTTCACATTCAAAGTTAACACCTACTTTACTGTACTTTTAACTTTCCTGCATGTATCAATTTTTTCTTATCCGTCACTTACCGTCATTTTCTTGATTAACACTATCCTGATTGAAAATTTCACTTGCCTACTTTTCGAAATTTACAACAATAAATTTATCTGCAGCAGTTGACTCACCATTCACACCAGTAATTCTTTCATGATTGCCAACAATGCTTTTGCCAAAAATGAAAAAAAAAAAAAAATGTTTGGGAGAGGCAAACGATTTTCACAAAATGATGAATTGAAAATAGAAATTAATGGAGCTTCATCAATTCGATTATTTAGATGGTATAACGTTGTAATAAGCGTATATAACCATGAGTGAATAAAAAATATGTTTTTTTTTTTAAATTTCAAAATAAAACGTATTCCTCATTAAATGTATATAATGTTGACAAAAAATCACAGTGTCCTCGGTCGGTATCATATAATCACGCCGTGCCAAGTAAATCAATCTTTATATTATTAATTATAGAATAAATGTTCAAAACACATTTATATTAATATTTACATATTATGAGATAAAATACCTTGCAATTAAAACAGCCCATTTTGTTGCCTTTGTATCATAATAATCTGTTGGTGGTTTTGGTGGTGGATCCAAATTAGTACATCCATTTTCTGGATTCGATGCAATTGCCAATACTTTTAAACCATTTCTTGGTAATGTTGAACCAAATCTAGCTGGAAGATCTCGAAATTCTTCAATTATCTAATGGGAAAACATCAACAACATACGAATGTTATAAATTAAAATAAATTAATATGTCCATTTTTTACTTGATTTGATGATTGAATATATACAAGTACATCAGTATTAACTGCCTTTAGAAAAACTAATATAAATATTAATATTGAAAATGAATCCATGATTGATAGAAAAAAATGTTTAAACACAACAACGCGTACAGTCAGCGATCCACGTAAAATATTACGAGTATATTAAGTGGCATAGCAAAATTAGTATTTTTTTAATGCTGAAACAAAAAGAAAAAGCAAATTAAAAGAAATTATAAGTAAATTATTAAAATAAATTTGAATACTAGAAGTATACTAATAATATGTTGATATTATATATCGATCAAGATAAGGATTCACTTATGTATACATCATTGAAAATAAATCCATTTACTTATCCATAAGCTAAGTAATAATAATAACAAATATTTTAATAATCAATTGATTTAATATGCAAGCTTTATAATGCTAAACAATGATAATAAAATAGTTTTAGATTATATATATATATATATATATACATATTATTGAT
>JANSTX010032832.1:0-13933 GCA_027564355.1 Penthetria funebris | reverse complement strand
TTAGACCGACCTGCGAGCTATATTTCACAAGTCGCTCTAATTTCACCCTCATGTCTGCCTCAGTTTGAGATAGTAAACAAATGTCGTCAGCAAAGTCGAGATCTTCAAGTCGACAGGTTAGACCCCATCTGATTCCATGTGGTGCAGAGTTTATCCTGATCATAATACAGCCCAAGATGAGCAGGAACAATAGTGGCGACAGTATACATCCCTGTTTTACAATACACCTCGTATATCAATTGCACAATACTGTTCATAACAATACACAAATTATGACGAATAGAGTTTTCCAATGGGCATAGAATAAAATTTGAAATTACTTTTTCATAGTAACTTGCGATATTATACTCATTCAACAATTAATTACTATTTATTTAAACTATAAATTCCAGCTAGCTGGTAAATATATTTATTCAATCTCAATGTACATTTGGATATACATGTATGCCCTCTGATACTAAGAATATGTTATGTTGTAGTATTTGTTTTATATAATGTTATTGGTGATATCAGCATCATCATTTCCATTGTCATCACCATCATCATCATCATCATCATCATCATCATCAATATTGCCATCATCAAAATCCAAAACTGCAAATACAAAGGGTATACATCCAAACCGAATTAATGATCCATGTCCAATAATAGCGGTTCCTTCCCAACCTTCAGTCATTGGTAATCTTGTTTTACATTCACAAGTTGCACATAATTGTGGTGCAGCCATTCTATAAATTGATTAAATACTTATTTTTATTTTATATTTTTCACGCATTAAATCTTTAACAAAAAAAAATAGAAATTTCGTATCGCGGTTCAATTAAAAGAAAGTGTGTGTTAATAATCATCGATTGAAGTGAAAATTGAACTGATCATATAATGTTTATATTAATATAATGATTGATAAGACAGAAATTTGTGCACCAATCATTATATAGCTTATCTTAGTCAATTATTAAATGCAAATTTTTTTCATATTACTTAAATTACAAACAAATTTTAGTCCACACTATAAATCCTAGTTTTGTTAACAAATATAGTACAACAAATATAACTGAATTAATAACAAACCTTGTATGATTATCATTTTTATTTTCAGTGCATTTAATGCCACGCCGTTTATCAATTATCGCTTTTACGGTCGTATAAAATCCTTTTGGATCATCAATAACTTTTGCCTGCGTTGATGGATATTCCGTAAAATCACAAGAATACAATTGACCATTGACTTCTGTTCCAAATTCAGAATAATTTAATAATTCAAAATTTCTTGAAACCTAAAATAATAGTAATTATAATATTAAAAATATTAATAAATTAAATTTATATTAAAACTATAATTTATATACATCATCATAAAATATAATTGCATGTTGTTGTGAAATTTGTGTACATTTTCCTATCGATGTCAATTGAAGATTTGAAGCAGAACCATATCCAATGGTCAATGATCTATATCGCATATAAACAGCATTCTCAATAGACTTATTGGTAAACCAACTACCAAAATATAGGATATTATTAGTATTTTTGGATAAACAAGTAAATAAATTGGTAACACACACAAACCTATTGCCCGATAAAATATCCTTAATCGGTATAATAACTGCACGAGCTCTTATTTTCGATTCAATTAATGGTTGTTCGATACGAAATGCAATTTCCTTTGCTTTCTCCATATCCGTTTGTAGTTCATCAAAATTTATAAATTTTCTTTCATTTACCTTTAATTCACCGCACAAATTTCGTTTTGGACTTGGCGTCATCGATCGTTCCTCACTATTTGAATTCGTAAATTCTCTACTGATTCTGTCAATGTCTTCTTTTGTCAACAATTGACTTGGCAATGGTATATTTTTATTTGTTTGTGCCTTTATTGCTTCCTGTAAATATTTTGAAACACTTCGACATTGATATTTTTCAACAACGTCTGGATTTTCCATAATTATTTGTTGTAAACGTTGAAATGCCAATGTTTTAATAACAGATAAATCTAAATCTTTTAATTCATTTTCAATTTCATCATTAATAAGTTTAATATTCTTTGAAAGTGGTTCCATAATTTCATCACATTCAATATTTACTTGTGTTGTTTTAATATTGTCATCGAACGACATATTATTGTCATGATGTGATTCTTTGCCGTCGTCTCTGTCAACCTCATCATCACTTAAATTAACATTATTTTTGATTTTATCATTTTCATTTTCATCACTATCGATTTTAATTTGTCGTTTAGCCATCTCAAATGCATTTAATTCATCATCAATGATACGACTTAAATCATTATTGAATATTTCATGTGTTAAACCTTTTTTATAAACTGATTCATATCTAAGGACATCTCGTAGTGATGGTAATAATGATGGTGGATTTTGATAATGATATTTTATCATTTCAGGTACCTCAATTTTATCTTTTACTTTATTCAGTAATTTAAAGCGAAATGGTGGATGTTTACGGTGAATTCTTCGAAAAAAATCAGCTTTAACTGTTTCATGGTCTAAAGGACCGGAAAATCGATTCCACAGTTTAAGACGTTCGGTAGCCGATACAGAAGAAACCAATTTCCAATCCTGTTTTCAATTAATTATTATGTATAAAATTAGATAGATAAAATATTAAATGAACTTACAATAAATGTTTCTGGATGATTTGGACACATCCATAAACCGGTTGGTAGTGCTGTTAACGGTGGATCAAGACAATCCTATTGTGGATACGTGAAAATTAATATAATTATATAAAAATTTTTGATCATCCGTCAATAAAACCGTATTGGAATCAAATAAAAAAAAAATACTAAACATACCTGATGAAAAAATGAATTACAATAATCACATGCAACTAGAGGAAATTTTTTACATGATTTTTTACAATAATAACATGTTTTTGCTGGCAATGGCACCAAACCTTGTGCATCCAATTCATGTGCCTTATTTTTATTATTATTTCTATTTGGTTTTCTTGTAGTATTTTTACCAGTAATTTCAACTGAAAATAAAAAGATTAAATTTTAATTGCGAATAATAATTTTTTTTATGTTACACATACTCTTATCGGTTCCCGGAAATGGTAAATAAACACTCATTTCACGTGGCAATTGAAATTGTCTTGGATTCATAATTGTTGCTGCTTGAATCAATTCCTCCAGCGGTGTCATTAGTTTTTCTGCATTCGTATTTGCATTTTGTGAATTTTGTGCTTTCATTTTCAATGAATACAATGTTGGCAATAGACCTCCTTTACTATTAAACCTTTCATTTACACTATTATCACTTGATATTGAAATTCTCGAATTACTTCTCTTTCTCATACAACGATTGGTAGCAATATCGCCGGTTAAACAATTTATTTCATTATCAACATTTATTGGTGTATTTGGTCGTGAATGATCCGAATTTTGTTCACTCTTAACATTGCTATTGGTGCCATCAATTGAATTGGATTTTATAAGTAAATGCTTGTGGGTACAACGACAAGTATGACATAACCATAAACCAAGTGGTATATTATCTTCAATTAATGGTGGATCACTTAATAAGAAGACAAATTATCGATTATTTTATATTTTACCATAAAAAATTTATAATTATTATTATTTTACTGGCATTCTAAGTGAAAACTTGCTGGACATCGATCACAACAAATTAATTCACCACCTTCTTCACATGCATCACATATATCATGATTATGTCCTCGACCAGGACGTCTATAATAGGGATGTGATAATTTTTTTAAATTTACATTAAGTTTTGCTGGTTCTTCACTCGGTGATTTTATCAATTCCTGAATTTGCTAAAATGGAAAAAATTAAAGGTGTGTGTGGATGTTATGTTTAATCCTCTGATCGTTCGACATATAAATATCATATTAAATATTTGCAAAAAAAAAATATTCACAAATGTATTTAATTTTTATTAAATACGATCGTCTGAAATTTTAGCTATTAAGAGATGATTGTCCTAAAGCAAATAAACTTTCAAAGGTTTACATTTATCTTATGTAATTGGTCAGTTGTAAAAGATAAGCCATGAATTTTAAATAGGAAGTAGGATCATTTTCCCATTTATAACTAATATTATATATTTTAATTACCTGCATTATACTACCCGAAAGATCGGGTTGAAATTCATTTTTAGACATTTTACAGAACTATTTTTTTTTTTTTGTCAACAAAAATAAATTTTGGGAAGATCTTGGTAACACCAGGAGTCAGTCTAATAAGGGATTCAGTTCAATTTTTGGTTTTTCTAATTTGCCATAAATTTACTCCAAATATTGTCTATTATATCATAGAAATAAAATATTTCCTAATTAATATGCAATTTATACAAAATTAAACAAACGTTTTAAGCAATAAATATAAGAAGAAATTATGAAATATAAATAATATTTACTTTACTTATTATGACATGCTGTTGATACTTAACAATAAATGCACGTTGTTTACCCAATGAAAAAATAATCTATTCTTAATAATGTCTAGTTCCAAAGAAATGTTTAACTTCACTTAAATTAAGTTAAAATAGTATATATTGTTTTATTTTAAATATCATTAAAAAATCAATTAAAATAAATTAAATAATTAATTTATGAATAATTTTTAATTTTAATTTATATTAAAAATTATTTTCTCAGAATTATATAAATGTATATTGAATTATTTAAGAATGAATTTTATCATCTAGTACTTGCATAAAATTTTTGCTATTGTCAATGGAACGGTCTCCTTTATCATAACAAATATTTTTTTCCATCGTTTGATTAATATTATAATGTAAAAAAATTATAAATATTAAATTAAAGTGTTTTATTAAATTTAAGTAAATATGAATACGGAAATACGGTCAACAAGTTTACCAAATTATCTATATTTTGTTTCATTAATTGTAAGGACACATTTTATTTTATTTATTGCTGTTTTGTAGGTTACTTTTTCTTGGGGTTGTGTTTGCATAAAACAATTTGTTTAAAAATCTGGAACTAGTCTTTAAGCAATGTTTTGTTTTCTAAAATGCTCAAGGTTAATTTAAAATAATTTTTTCACTATCAGTGTGTCATCTATCCATGGGTCAAATCTTTTGAACTCACCACATATAATTTTTGATTGTGAAAATACTTAAGTTTTTTAATGCCACAGAGTTCAGAAAAGATGTTTTTTTTGTAAATACTTGGAAAAATTGTAAACCCAATAATTAATTTATTAATAAATATGATCATCTTCATGAGAAAAATATTGCATACTCAACAAAGAATCGTAATTATAATTATTCTTATTATATAACCTAGTAACATACAGATTATATTGAATTCTAGATCATATTTCTATTGATTAAGTTAAATTTTTATATTAGACTATCATCCCAACTCTGTTTATGCAAAATTTTATACAATTAAAACAATAAATTGTGTTTGTTATCACATAAACGAGTGGGCTCCTGATTCGTTTCAAAACTGATGGCCAAACTATTCTTTCTGTATTTGATAGCATAGCAAATACGGCACATGCTTACTCTTTTTGTCGGATTGTTTAGCTGAGTAAAATGCCTAATATTCCGGTATTCTTCTGCTTGTGGATGATACAGTTAAGGCCTTAATTATAGGAACTTTTTTTTAGAAATGATAATTATAATTGCAGAATTGTTTTTTTTTTTTTAGTCTGGCGGAGTGGCTGGAATGGTTGTTGATGTTACACTATTTCCAATTGATACATTAAAAACAAGACTTCAAAGTGAAAGAGGTTTTATTAAATCAGGTGGTTTTAAAGGTTTATACAATGGATTAGGACCAGCTGCTGTTGGCAGTATACCAACAGGTTACATAAAAATTTTATAATACTAGGCAAAATTATATTTTATTTTAATAGTTTTTAGCTGCACTGTTTTTCTGGACATATGAAAATGTTAAAAGATTTTTACTACCATATGTTAGTGAAAATCATACACCTTTTGTTCACATGACATCTGCATCAATTGCCGAAGTGGTGAGTGTATAGCTAGCTATAAAAATATTGATAATATTTAATTGACGCATTCCTGTCTTTAGCTGTGGTTACGTTAAGTTTGTTTTTTTTTTAATGTTTTCTTACACAAATATACAACACGGTCTTATTTATTGGATTGATCATCGATCGTCAACACAAATTCTAACATATTTACGAATTAACTGTGACCATTGGTCGTCTATATTCTATAATATAAGAATAAAGAAGAAGCGATACTATTACGCTAAATTGTATCAAATTCTTTCAGATGTATCAATTGCAACTATAACTTTTATACGCACATTTGCCTTTTAATTTTATCACAATATTTTATAGAAATAAATCCATGTGCATATCGTTAATCGAATTGACAAATATATGATAATCATCATCATCTCAACATTTACTCGCAAGTTTCTCTATTCATTTTTAGTTCAACTTGTGAGCCTGTATTTTTACAAGTCATTCGAATATGAACATTCACCTATATATATTCAATTTTAAAGTCATCTTTATTGGTAACTTTATGTAGTTTTCAGTTTCTAAATCGTGTTTATTTTTGTGAGTCAATAAACGTTTTGTTCATTGTGATCCGAGACTATTTTATATATAAAAAAGTATTGTTGATTTTAACATTTAAAATCTTTATCTGAGTGTATGTTGCCGTTTTTAATTTTAATTTCTCTATTAGATGGCATGTCTTATAAGAGTGCCAATTGAAATAGTGAAGCAACGACGACAGGCACAAATTCAACCTCTTACAGCTATCGAAATATTAAAAAATGCATATAAAAATGAGGGCATATATAGAGGAATATATAGAGGTTTTAATAGTACATTAATGCGTGAAATACCATTTTCATTTATTCAATTTCCATTATGGGAATATTTGAAAAGTAATTGGCATCAAATAACGGGAACGGAATTAACATCATTTGATGTAGCAATTTGTGGTGCATTTGCTGGTGGCTTTGCTGCAGCTATAACAACACCACTGGATGTAATTAAAACACGTACAATGTTGGCGGAAAGAAGTGGAATCAGACTAAAACCAAGGAATATAATACGAACAATTTATATAGAAACGGGAATGAAGGGGTAATAATATTATTATAAATTATTTTGATTTTATTTTTCTTTTGCTTATTTATACCATTTATTTTATCTGAGAATATCATTTCTTGTTATTTATTCATTTCAGCATATTTGCTGGTTTTGTACCACGTGTAATTTGGATTACAATAGGTGGAGCCCTTTTTTTTGGTTCTTATGATGTATGTTCACGAATGCTTACGCATGGAACAATACATAAATATTAATTTAATTAACTTATTAATTAGTAATGATACCAAAAAAAAAAAAAAAATTTATAAATTAAATTTACAAAATTATCTATACCGTAAGTAAAAGTTCAAAATATATTGTTTAGTAGAAATTTGTGTTTATTGTATATTTTTTGTGAATCCTTTTCCTAATAGTGTACTTTCAAATACACTATCGATATTGTATGCTTTTGTTTAAAACCACATACGGGTAAATAGATTGGCACTACAATGGTCCTTTACCGTTGGTAATATAAATGTAACATCAAATGTTAATGTAGATAATCCAATTATACATTTGAATGTTTCAAGTAGTAGTGCATAAATTCACAGCTACACATAGTTTGTTGGTGAGATGTTTTTTTTAATCTGACGACAGTAATATCTTTACCGACTCGATTACACAGCATTACTGACATATATTGTGCAGCACAAGTTATTGGTGAGACCATGTGGAGGTTAAGATGGTTTGAATAACCTTAATGACAGTCTGTCACTCTATTCGTGTATGTATATATAAATATTACATAGTTAATATAAAATTATGTGTACTATGAATAGTTACATTCATGAATCTATCACTTATTTGATTTACAGTAATAAACTTTCTTTATTCTATAAAGAAAATAATTTAAGTTTTAACATGCAACAAATTTAAATTATTTTAAATGATACAAAGTTTTGTTTTGTAAAAATAAAATAAAATAAAATATATATACATATCACTTTTATTTTTATTTCTATATTTTGCCATTAGTTATGTACATACGAGTATGTATATTATGTAACTATTTTCTGTCTTGTCCCTTGTAAATCTGTTGTAATTAATTAATAATTTTATTGTTTACTAATTAAAAATTTTGGATATTTCTTTTCTTCTAAATTTTCTTTTACATTGTATAACCGGTTAAAATGAATAATACAATTTATTTCAGATTAGAGACGGAAAAAAAAGTGTATAGAGAGATTTTGGTAATTTCTAATTGTATTAATTCAAATTTATTTAAAAGAAATTTTTGTTTTATTTATTCTATATAATCCCACCAGTCTTTTTCATATCCTTCGTGTACATGATCCAATAGTACTTTTCGTCTTTTTTCACAGTATCTGAAATATATAATAGTAATAAAAACAACAATAAGCAAAAATACATATTCAAAATTATTGTTAAGCAATTCAGGATGCCAAACATAAATTTCACATAGTTTCAATTTAAACATTATAAAATTGGTATAAAGCATTCTAGCACAATACAAAAAAACTCGGAACATAAAAAAATTGATTAGGATTCCACTGCAAAGGTAGTACCACATCTTTGTTTGCGTTCTCCTATCTAACATGGAACCAAGAGACACAACACCTCGATCGCAAAGTTGTTAGAATTTTTAACATATCAATCGGCTATCGAAGACCACGGACGATAAACAATATGGGTCCGATACAGTGTTCGACCCATGACGACACCATTCAACGGAATCGACGCGCCAATGCAGAAAATCACTGTCTGCGATTGGTTCAGGTTGCTCGAACGTATGTTCTGCAATCTAAATATTACGAATAAAGAGCTGATACGTCATCATACGACAAGCAAATGATAGTTGCACGGCATCGCGGGGGTTCGGCGATGAGCCGACGATGCCATACTCGACGCTGAAAAATTTGTTAATCCACATCTATTATATGATATTAACGTTCACAAGTTGACTTGACGAATTGAAAAGAGTCCGAATCGATTTGTGTTACTTGAAGACTTGTGATTTGTATTACTGGTAAAAATTTCGAAATCGATTAAGAAATAATATTTCGCGATCACGAATATCAGCCCAACCTCCATCAGAATAGTATACTTAACGCAAAAGACTACGTACTATTTACATACGAAATGTGATCATAACGCAAGAAACGTCGATTAGACAAATTATAAGTCAAAATTTATTATGTGCATGCTTACATACAAATTATGAAAGCAAAATCTGAGCCTGAAATTCTGTAATGAATATGAATGCTTTTCTACATGATGACGTTAAAATCACAAGTTAATAAATCAAATGTACTAACACGGATAGAAAGGATTTTTATTGTGTAGCTATCAATTTCCACAATTTCTTGTCAATAATTAATTATTTATTAACTTACATACATTGACTATGACACTTACCTATATTTATCTTGTACTTTTTGTTTAATATCAGCTAAATTTTCAGATGTTATATCCCGTTCTAAATACTCAGATAATTTCTCTGTAGCTGATTCTAAATCTTTTTGATTATCTTCAAAAATTAATGACTGATTATTTTTACGTAAATAATATGCAAAAACATATGTGCACATTAAAGTTTGTCTACATTGACATAATATATCAACGGCTTTTCTTAAAAATTGAACCTAAACATAAAATTGGTAATTACATACAATGACAATTAATTATATAAATAAACTAATTACTTCAATCCATGACATATTATGTTGTTGCATTTCCTCCATTTTTGCCTTAATTGAAGCATATAATTTGTGTTCAAATTTTAAAGATTGCATATGATTCATGTATCTATTATAATAATGTAGATATCTAAAAGGATAATAATTTATATTAATAATATTATAAATGTTTAAATAAACTTTCTATATTATCATATAATTTAGATGTAATTAGGACTAAACAATATACACTTGTAGTTGAGATTTTATCATACGCATTATATAAAAGTGATAGATGCGAAAAAATTTTCTTTGACATCATGTCAATTGACTCAAAATATAACAAAATGTTAATGATTAAAATTACCTTGCCAATGATGAACGTAATTTTTCTTGTGCATCTCTGGCTGCTCGAGCTTCATCTTCATCATATCTATTACAATTATACCATGATGAACCATGTGGTTCCCATGATCCTAAACACATCCAACAAAATTCATGTTTGCAATTTTGATTTTTACATATCTAAAATCAAAGAACACACAAAAAAGAAGCTAAATAAAAAAAAAAAAAAAAGAAAACTATACCATATGATTACAACCACCATCCTTTTCTATTGTCACATTACACCTAGGACATTCCTTTGTATTGGCCGCTATCCAATTTGATGTTTCAGAATCATCGTCACATTTCTTAATCCATTTTTTTAATAGACGACATTGAACAGGATCGTGCCAATTTTCACCGCATTCAAAACAAAACATATGACCACATTTACATGTTACCGGTTTTGCTTCAACATACGGTACTTTAATCGCATATGTACAATCAGCCGAAGGACACCAACGAAGTAATCTATTACACTGAAAATAATAATATAATGACGCATTAATTAATTGCAAATTTTTCATAATATTTATATAATTTATATTATAAAAAATTAATTATTACCTCCACAAAACTATTTGTTATTAATTGTTGATATTTAAGTTTGACTCTACTATCTGTAACTAATTTCATAACTGTTACATCATCAACTAATATGTCACAACCATGAGCTGCACAGGCAATTGATTGGCCAAGACCTTCTTCCATAATTTTCGTAGTTAAATATTCACTCCAACATTGCGGACAAAATCTGTGTCCACATTCTAAACCCGTCATCATCTAAAATTATATGAAATATTAGAAATGTGAGGATGGGGGTTACAAGACAAAAATAAAAAAAAGAACAAAAACATATTTTAAGGAATAAATACATATTCGCACGAATATTTTATTTGCATTAGAGAAAATCCTTTACAATTATTCGAAAACTTTATCAAAGGGAAATAAAATTTCACAGTTATATCCTGTGAAAATCAGAATACATACAATCACAACATCGCAAACAAAAAATGGAAACATTACAACAATCATCTCATTAACTGACAAATATTTAATCAATTAAAATTATGCAATTATTATACATTTGAATATTAAAGTAGTGAATATATCTCCAGCTACCTAAATTATTGTTGAGATGATTTTTTTTTATCAGTTGACAAACACAACATTAACATACTATCTATTTAGTCTCGATCAATGAATATAGAAAAAAAATGTAAAAATAATTGATAGATTAACTAAAATGATAAATAAGCAATTGTTTGATGAACTGATCATAAAAAAGAAAATTGCTTTAAACAAATAAGGCAAATGCGTAGTGTCCTTTTCTTTTTTTTTTTTTGGTATTTTCTGTCCTAACTTACACTCTAACCATTGTTTGATATTTAAGTTTGCGAATGTTTCGAATAATAAAAAAAAAATATGAAAACTATAAAATTAAAAAATTTCTTACACTTGGTGGAAAAATTGAAAAACAAATTTCACAATCTTCTGTTCCAGATTTTTTAATCTAAAAAATTTGTTATAATAAACTTTCTCAATCCCCATACTTTATAACAGAAATAAATAATATTTTACCTTTGGTTTAACCACTAAATTTGATTTATTAAATGGATTTATAGTGTGTGCTTCTCTGAAAAAATGTTCTTGATCACCATCATAATACTTTTCCATAAGTTTTTCCTTGTCCCATTTAAAATGATTTAGTAAAATTCGGGTAGTTGTTGCCGGAATCTAACAATTAATAAGGTAACACGAAATAATATAATAAATATAAATATAAATGACAAAATCTTTATAAATTCATTTAAAATCTCGTATCCATAGTTAATAAAAGAAAAAAAAACAAACTGTCAAAAGGTTCCCATCAGATACTGGTCACATGCATCGCAATCAAAAATAACACACCAAACAACTAATGACTACAATTACTCTGTAATCGTTGAATGTTGTTATGATTATTCTGTTAACACATCTTTTACTGTATAGTAAATAAAAGTATAACTAGATTGCAGATATATTATATATTAATATACTACATCATCATCAAGGATGCATTACGATGTTAATTTGCCCTTTCTAATGTAACATCAAATGTGAGCTCAAACAATTATAATTGAAATTTACCAACTGGATAATATATAGCATCAATAGTTCGTTATTGAGATGTTTTTTACAACCAGTCGACAAACACGATGGATTTAGTAATCTCGATGATACTCGGTCACCAAAATAATTAATTTACTTCCATTGTATGACGCAATATATTCGAAACATTTTGCGTTAGACAATTTTGTGCTACTACTAATCTTTTATGTCGAGGTGCATGTACAAGTGATACCAGTGTTCACACAAGAATAACCACAAGATATATGTTGACAAGCTAGAAAGAAGCAAAGCAACAACTTGAGTGACAAATATATCTGACAATTTCATTTGCCACCTTTGTATAACTTATTATTATTTGAAATAATTATTTCAATTAAGAAAATTATGATAATTATTATAAAGAGAATTGAAAAAAAATTAGAAAACCATGTTAAATAATAAATACATTATCAGATTAATCCGGTTAACATCTAGGTAGATGAACTCATCTTTACCTTCTTTCTGACATGTGATCGAGATTTAAAATCGAGTCTATGTCATGTTTAACGACCAGGTGAAAAATAACAAACTAACTGAAGAGTTATGTACCAAATTAAGAAAATATTCGGAAACATAATCGAACAATTAGTTGATTCTAAATTTAATTAACATTTGATTGTTACTTGCATATTAGAAATGGCAATTTAAGGGCTGCTTATTATAGCCAAATGATGATGGAAACCTAGATACAATAATGATGATAATGAAAAGTTACATAAAACAAAGAAAGAGTCAAAAATGATTATCATTATCATTATCGTTCACACGGGTGTAAAGCAGGGCAATATGTTGTAACATTACCAATTCTAATATGCATATAACATAAAATGAATATTGTTTTTCAATTTAAAATGGTTAAACCAAGTGTCCACTATAGAGTTTTTTCTGTAGAGTGTAGTGCGTAAAGTGTAGCGACTCTACCTACACTAATTAGAGCGTCTCTACCACTCTCCCGTTCTCTGTAGAGCTGTTGAAGAGCAATTATGAGTACAGCTCTTCCATGCTCTTTTCAGACTGTACCTACTACTATTGTAGAGAAAAACTTAACATACATGTTTAGCAAAGCGTAGAGAAAAATTTATCATACACGTTTAGCAAAGCGTAGAGAATGTGTATAGCTTTATCATTCACAAAAAGTAGCAGGTGCACTATAGAGTTTTTTTGTTGAGAGAACTTTCACGTAGAGTGGGTGTATACACGGCTCTACGCGTCATTATGCGTAAGTTTTGTCTACCTCTACAAAAAAAAATTTTATAGTGGACACGGGGCTTTACACTTTACACAAAATTGAAAATAAATTGACCTAACAAAATACCATTTAATAATCAAATCTAACTCATTAATTTTGTGTTAATTACAAAAAATTATAATAGAAACAATACATTAATTAATTAGCTAATAAATTACTATAAATATAACTATTTTTACTTATGTTAAATTTAGTTCTAAATCAAACAAGAAACTTTGCCAACTATTTCACTATTTCAATTCAAAAAAATAAAAAACGAGAGAAATATAATTGGCATCGCCAATTATTGTAGGCCCTGGGAATTGTTTAACGGATCACAGTTATTAAATAGAATTGCAAAACAGCACAAAATTACAGGAATATAATATAAGAGAACAATATAATTATATATAACATAATTATATTAATCTTTGATATTATAAA
>JANSTX010032821.1:0-13938 GCA_027564355.1 Penthetria funebris | reverse complement strand
GAAGTAGGAGGGCCGACCCTGAATAAGGAAAAAGGCAAGGAAGAAGAAGAAGAAGAAGAAGAAGAAGAAGAAGACATGTACTTTTGGAATCAATTAAAGTTTTAAATTGGATAATAGATCATAACTAAAACAGAAAACCAATTTGATAAAAATTCGTCTGAAGCATTTGAATGTTATTGACGAAGAATAATTTTGGGATTTATTGGTTCACAAGTTAGATAGCTAGGAACCTAGGTATTATTGATTTCAAGTTTAGGTTGTCTTAAGTGTAAATTTAACATACAAGTATGTTAAAATGAAAATTGACGAAAAAAATAAAAAATCGCAGTGCTAATTTAGAAAGCAATGTGTATCAAGCAAATTTCTTTGCAAACCTTCTAATTTGATGGATGTAAACATATAATAGACTGTGACCAAAACGGACAAAAACGCAATGAAATTGTATATTATTTCACTTCGACATGGTACATTTGCATATTCAGCGAACTCTGAGGATTGTTTAAAATTTCTTGGTGTATCGCAAATATATAAAATTTCTAAACAAACTATGTGAACCATGAAAAGAATAACCTTTTTTTTTATCAGCAATAATTTGTGATTTGTTTTTTGAGAATTTTACTGTTATTAAAAGTAAACCATCTAGTAAATAAATGGGGCCTGATAATTTAATGATATCGTACAATACTCCCTTGGGATTAAAAAAAAAAACATTATATATACTTTTGAGAGGGAGTATTAGATGTAAGTGATGAAAAAATATTCAGTATTGTTTCTAATAATTTCTCTAATAGGTGAAATTAACTTTATTATTTACTTGAATAAATTTTCATAAGATTTTTGATATCTTGTAAGTTTAACTCAACCCCTTTTTATACACTAAAGCAATTAACAAAATTTCTAATGTACTCAAAGAAAGTTGTGCCGATAGCATTCATTTGGAAATTTAATATTCTAATGTCTAAATAAATTGCAGAATTAAATTATTAGAAATTTACATAATTTTGACCTTCGTAACAGAGAAGTAATTCAATTTATTTTTGAACAATATTTGATTAAGCTTTTGTTAAAACATTGTCGGCACATACTTACAATTTATACATAGGATATTATAAGGGTAAACAAAGAAATATTGCTGCTGCTGCTGCTGCTGATGATGATGATGATGATGGTGGTGGCGATACCGATTAGATGTGGTGGTGGTGGTGTTGGTGTTATGATGTGATAACATCGAACAAAACCAAAAAGCTTTTACACTTTTTTTCTTTTTCTCTTATGCTTTAATTAACTGACAATGAAGCAATATTTATAATATTTAATTTAGGGGTGGCTATGTGGTCTAATGAACATCTCGAAAACAATATTATTTCTGTTTAAAATAAAAAATACAAAAATTAGGAGAATAAATCTATAAATTATTATTGATGTTTCATTAATATTTTGGCAATTTAACATCGTAATGCCACCCTATGTACACATGTGCGCTAGTGTAAATGTTGAACTGATGATTACACAACGATGTTAATCGGTTGTTCCCAACATATTGACCGATTTTTCAAAAACAAATACATATTTTTGTGCCACCACATCTCTTCACAAAAATATACCATACCGTTGCACAATATACGCGAGTAATAGTAAAAGTTCTTACAATTTAACGAAAAATAGACGGTTCTGGCATTCCAGATCTTTTAGTACCGCGAAGACTGAATTGATCCTATTATGTTTAACTTTTTAAAAATCATAGTTGATTGTATTCAGTAAGGTGGATGGCATGACATTTCAGCCAATCGATTATCAGCACAGTTTTCCATTCGGTTTTGGAATATCATTCGATGTCCACACATTTCCCAAATAATAATTGGATCCATATCAATGCAATGCCGTCAAAGTGTTTAATTTTAGTATGTTTGACGCATTATCATTAGCGCCTTACCATATTTTACATATTTTATTGTGAATTTTATTTCACATTGACCTGTAGCATTTTGCTACCGGTCAATGTGAAATAAAATTCTATACTTTTTTGCAGTTTAAACTTTGGGCTCTAAGCAACAAAAAACTATTGAATTTATTCATCAGGTCGATAAATTACTTTGTGCCAATCCAAAACATTCAATGATGTTTTTTGAAAGTCATGTACGGTTTTAGACTCGATTGCTCGTTGAAGAATAAATCACATGACTAAATTAATTATTTGTATTAAAATCACGTAGAAAGTATACAAATACAACATCGATTAACCTGACATGGTAAGAAATATTAGGAAATTTAATTTAGTTTTTCGTACGTAGGATTGCAAGTACCTGTCTGTGATAAAGGTATGTATATCTGGTGAAAGTATTAACAATTTGCAAATAAAGTTCTGTGTTCAAATAGGAATGAAAAAGGTGTCACTGATGGTACATTCAAATCCTGTCGCGTAAACAAAATGTGATGCATCAGTACATTATTGATTATTGCCTTGAATATTATCGAGTTATAAATTATAAAATCGGTTACAAATTTTGGACTTGATTTGGGGACTATACATTAATTTCGAATAACTCTACTTTCACATATATCGGATGCTTATCAGAACCTTAATTTCTATTTTGTTATATTTTGTTTTGGCAAATCCTATTATAAGTCTTACTAATTTATTTTTAATAAGAACGTTGATAAGAACGTACAGGAAAAACAAAACTTGTATTTATATAAATAAAAAGAAAAATAGCCTTTTATTTCGTCAGTAATTAGTCGAAAACCTAGTATTGTATAGGTTGCTAAGGATTACAAGTTATATATATTTGTATATACTTGGTGTAGTATGAGTATAGTTTTAGGTATCACACCGATGGACTTTACTCCTCAATAGAAATGTTGATAGTCAATTGATACTTAATGGTTATTGAAATCTTAAAGTCGCTGCAGATTATTTAAATAATAATAAATAATTTGTTGAAAATATCGAAAAAATCTTTTGCTTTTCAGGAGTGTTTGCATAGGTTTGGTTAAAAGTTACAATACATTTTTTTAAATCGTACAGATTTCGATAGATCCTCTGTATCTGCCCATTAAATTTTAGTCGTTATTTTATTTATTAAATTAAATATTTAGACCCAGAATTTTGATTGTGTTCCCCAATTGTGCGATTTTTATTTCGCAATCACTCCTAATTTATACTCTATAAAACTTCAATTTTAAACATCTAAGTACAAGTGTAATAGTAAATATATAGTTATGTTCTAGACAGATTTGTAAATGGATGCTATAAGTTAGGCAATTCATCTTTATAGATTTAACCTTGTCTTTAGTATTATTGAGTTTAAGTGTACATCTGTCGCGACGTGCATACTGTTTGTTGCTGTTGTAGAATGTAAAGTTTTATACTGATCTTGAATTACTTCAATTCGTCACATTGGCATGAATTATTCTTCCGAGATATTTAGATATTTGTTCACAAAAATACCTTCTAACAATGGAATATAGTTTTCTTTCATGAGAAACTAGGAATTTTGTTTCTTTTATTATTCAAAACTATTTAAAAATGTATGAGTAATGGAAATGAGGATGACAACCTTAATATTTTTAAATATTTTTTTCTTTCATCAAAAGTGGCTATCAATTCTCAAACTTACATTGTAAATAATTTGTAGAATTTTTTTAGAGTTTCTATGCCTCATGTACATTTATATTTATAATATTTACAAGTTTGTTTCATTCTTTAGATTGTCTCTTGAGGTTGGCTGCTGTATGTTTAGCTTATATGTTATTATTGGTCTAACTTAGAGTTTTAGGAATACATTTAGTGGTAAGTGCTGTAGATGCTTTTTTTTTTTTTAAATAATATTCCATAAAAATATTATTTAAGTAGAAATCAAATTTTCTGACAAAAATCTACCAAATGAAAATCACATTATGTGTTTATGTTTATATGTCGAAATCTATGCAGCATAATAGGAATTATGTTCTCACATGGCCCTATAGTCGGCGTATATCGTTTGGTCAAATGTAATCGATTGGAATTAATTTATGGGGTATATTCAATGCTTTATTTAGTCAAATCTACTATTTCCATTTGTCGGCTTTATATAGTCGATATAACATTAATATATTCTATTTACATCCCATCCATCCCATTCAAGTGAAAATAAATAGAAAATTTTAATGGATTTCCGAGTAAGAAAATATTATTTTATAGTACATTTTTACTAGATATCTGTTTGCATTACCAAATAGAAATAAAAATATTTAGAAATATATACCTATAAATTCTTGCATTATTAATTGACCTAACACGAGAGTGTAGGTGTTTATCTTTGCTCCTGCAAAAAAACATTTCAATTTATAGTGAAAATTGTTTTTAAAAATATGACCTATGAATAAATAACATTTTCCTTATCTATAAATGAGAAACTGCAATAGCCATTAAAATTTGTTCTAATATTTCCCAAAACATAATTTTATGTTCGATAATATTTTACCAGAACACGTGGAAACAGAGGGTGGCAATATGTTGTTAAATTTTCGCTTCTAATATGCAAGGAAAATACAGAAAAACTGTATTATAGTTGTTTTTGGTATATTACAGCTGAATACTTCTGAAGAGTGATGAATAATTCTTCTGTTTCTTTTTTGCATCAAACACATGCCAGATACTCACTTAAATTCACTTAAATTTTTATCTAGTTAGCGATGACACACGATTAGGTAAAATTTGATTGAGTAACCTAAATGTTTGTTCGATTATTTGATGTTCGTCATCACTAGATTCTTTAATTAAAAAACAATTTAAAATTAAATTCTAAAACTATTGTCACCAATAATAAATGTACTTGTGGTCATATTTAATTAAAAATTAAAAATTTCTAATATGACCTTTGTAGAGTTAGAATGTAGATGACTTTTTCTGTACAAAGTTTGGGCCACAGATAATATCAGATGAGAATTTGTATCGATATTAATGAAGGTAATGGACATGATTATTAGACGAAAATATGGACTTGAATCGGTCAAACACTTTGACATCCCGTCGCTGAAATCGCAACTTTTTTTGACTAGGTTTCGATACTATTTCGGTTATTTAATTTTATGTACCGATGTTTAATTTATGTTAAACTTATGGACATGATGATGCTGATGATGATGAATAATATGCTCAATATATTTCGATTCCTCAAGTATTGTATATCAAATATATTGACCTAATATAGAATTTAGTTGCATTTAAATCGTATAATATTATGTATGGAGGAGTATATACCTACCTCTCATTACATCAAAAATTACATCTTAACTTTTAGTCCTTTTTTAATTGTCTTCTATTTTATATTTATTAATTGTTCTTGTCCCATTATTTTGTTTTCTATAAATGTTGAAACATTATTTTATTTCCTTCTAATTAAACGTATACTATGTACGCCAATATGCCTTGGGGAAAAATCGTTGTTCAATCAGCAGAACCAATACCCTCAGGTTATTAAATATTTCACCAAAGGTTTTCCAATGATTTTCTGATTAAGACTATTTTATATCATTTAATTCGTCCTTATATAATACAATTGAAGGATACGTGCAAATCTACATCAATATTTTTTCCATTTAACAACATTACAACATTGGTAAAAGGGATAATATTACCTTTATGTATTTTATCGAATGTTGAAGGAGCATAAAAAGTTCAATTCAGTATCAATTTAATATTTCTTCTATTTTCAATATATTCTTAAGCATTTTCAAAAATATCCTGTAAGAATATGTTGTTATTAAATATGCCACACGTCTAAAAAGGATATTGTAAGCTTGAGGGTTACGTATATAATAATCCCATATTCAATTTTTTTTTTTAATAAGTATTATCCAATATTTGCAATAATTCTGCTAAAATATCCTCGTTCAATTGATAAATATATTCTTTCAGATGTGTTATTTTAAGAAATAAATGTACATATTTGGCCAAGTAGAATCATAAAATTGCTTTCAGTTACTGAATACAGAATCAGATGTAATATAACACTGTAAATGGGGAGTTCAATAAGTTAAGTTTTATAAACGTCAATATATAAACAACGTTTCTAATGAAAATAATGTTGCCAATCATTGAATATTAATCGTTCACATTACTGACATATATTTAGCTGGGTTGACTAACCTCGATGATATTCTGTCACTTCACTAGCCATTTGACAGTCGTCGAGAGTAGATGATAACAATTTACTATGGACCATCTAATGCCGCAGTAACGAAAGTGATTAAAATGATTTTATTTAATTAATTATTAAATTGTGAATACGCGAAGAAAATTACACCGCAAAAAATTGATGCAGTAATGCAAAGTGCTGGTGAATGACCGGGCACCTCTTCTCTACCTTTAATAGAGACGATCCCAATTTTTGGCATCAGCGATAAGGTACATTTTGACCTGGCTGGCCTCATCTATAAACCGCTATTAGAGTTCTGAAAATCCTCAATCGATACACAAACAAACATTTTACCCTCGTAAAGTGACTAATTAGTGTGCTACTTGAATCCGTCGGCATCATTGGGTCATATTTTTGTGAGGGTGCTTGAATCCGTCGGCATTATTGGGTCATATTTTTGTGAGGGTGCTTGAAGAGAGCAAGGTATATGCGAACAAATCGAGAACAATTCTTTGGTTTAAAAACAATATTCGAAATAACACTAGAAGTCTGCGAAATTTTTATGAAAAATACAATTGAAACGATTTTTAAAATACATAAATTTATATAATTTCGTATACGCCCTCTTGATTTTATTCAACATTATACACCAGACCAGAACCAGAAGTGAAACGTTGTGGTTCACCATAACTGATAGGTTTTCTGCTTCCACTTCTGATGATATGGGTGATGCGGAGTGTGTAATTATATCTAAAAAATTTAGTGTCGATCTTACTGATAATCTTTCAATTTGATTGTTGTATTTTGTATAACAGGAAGACTAGTGATAAGACATGAAATAGACGCAAGTTTACGAGGCTCATTATTAATAATGTTGATATTTTCAGTAGATATGGAGTGTACGCAATCGGTTACTCCATATTTTAATAAGTTAAAATAATTTTAACATTTTGCTAAATATGAGCCTAATGATTTTTTGAGAGACACAAAGTACATGATATTCATCGACTTGTGAACGGTAACATAAAAAACTAGGTCATATGATGATTAACTCTATTCACATTTGCATCATCCCTTGAACAATCCTTGTGTGTAAAACTTTTATCCATTTTATTTTTGCCTCATATTTACGAGAGAAAACATTTCGAACACGTTTTGCAACAAATTACGTGACAAAATTTTAGGTATTATTACGAGTAGAGTGAATTAACATATAGCCAATTTTAGAACTTATAGAAATGTATGTTGTCTTACAATTATAAATGGTTAATAGAAATTTTTATCTATTGATGACAATCTCACGCCTTAAATGGAATGTTTAGGAATGGCAGCAGATTGTTTCGTTTCGTTTCTCTTTGATGAATCAGGAATAGTTGAAAAGAATGTTCCTTATTTTGTTTTGTTGTTGGAAATAAATTTGATTTCAGAAATAGATAAATATGACCAACCTAGTTTGTTACACGTAATAAAATTTTATCGAATTAATTTTCTTATTTTTAGCAATAATATTTCATGCAACAATAATCGTAAAGAAAAACGGAAAATGTAATAAAATTAACATTCCAGAAGCACTTTAGCTATTAGATATTAATATTAAATTGATGAATTTTATAAATTATATCATCTCTTAGATTCGTGATGTAATAATTGGTGTAGTAATCCTGATTACATGATGCCTTTGCTTTTAAACTCAGTTAGTGAATTAAAGGCTAATATGTAAGAGGGAATACATTGCAATTGGAGCAACTATGTGCGTAAGGAAGAATTTGCGTTCCGAGTGCCACAAAATTGTGCCAGATTTAAAATTTAGACTGGTTTAATGTGCTAATAAATATTGATAGTTCAAGATTGACAGAAACTTGCCGTCCATGCGAAAATGAATAAACTACACTATAAACTGTCCGAATTGAGTCTATATATGCACAGTATATCTATATATTAAACCGTTTGAAAGATATATTTGATTTCAAACTAAAACTATACCTGCTTCTGTGGCTATGCTCTACTGATACTTATCTTTAAAATTATGAAAATAAGCAAACAATCTTTTGCACCAGGAAAACAGAACTTTGTGTCGGTGTTATGTACTGAATTTAATAGTTAAAAACTGGCATGTACTTGTCCTTCAGGCGAAAATGCATCGATTACAATATAAACTACATAAATATACTACTTTAATAATTCATTTGACGTTCAATACATTAGTGATTTTCAGTCTTCTCTAGATTGATTTCTCATGAGTATCGAACAGATTTGGGAATGAAAAGATTTGCAGCTAACTTGAAATTTATTATATTTATAATTAATGAGTGTACATTCATTTCATTCTCATATTTCTATTGTCATTAAGCAAATACTCAGTTATAATGAACATTCTAACCACAGGCAATTATTGTCGATTAATGAGAATGTAATAGGTTTGTCATATTTCACTACAAAATATGATTCCTCATTTACGAACTCTTATTAACATTATATTTCCTATTCTAGCGAATTTAATTTTAATATTTTAGAATTTGCCGCATGAAATATTACTCATACAATATGATAAATGTTATCATCATATATTTATTTTATTTACCTATCTTGAAGCCTTAAATTATATGATTTTCAGGTTTTCCACAATATTTCGTCCTTGTAATAAAAAACTTCTTATTTGTAACTTTTATACATGAGTAATCATTCCTCATTTGATTGAAATGGAAATGTGGTTTTTTATGCTGAAATACGAGTATGTTGGTGTTGGTACTTTCTCCGCATCAGAATATATTATTCCGAGATATTCAACAAATATCCTAAGATGATATTTATATCTATATCAGAGATTTAAACCACAAGCTTGAATATTGCATACAAATTATATAATAATTTAATGCCGATTTGTTTTTGTATACATTAGGCTATTTTTGATCAAGCATGCCATAAAATTTGTGTCAACCGCTATTTACCGCAAATCAACATTTCAGTAACGTACTAATTTTCATTAGTTATGTCGTACCCGATCTCTTAATCTCAACAGGGCAGTATGAAAGTTAATCCATATGACTCGGATTGACAGAAAACAAGAGGTTTTCATTAGGAATATATTCCTTTCGCCGTTTTATTTACATCGATTTGCACTCAGCTTAATAATATCGAGTTCGTGCTAAAGTTCCAAATTACAACTCGCGTCCGTTTTGTAAGCCAAAAGTAGCAATCGCGTTCCCATTTAATCCAGTTTCGTGCAATGATGTATTTGAGCAATGCGAGATGCTATCATGCTGAGGTATTACACTTTTTCAGAATTATTTAATTTATCGACTTATCGTGTCGCAGACCAATCTAACATTGTTGCTATCGTAAAATCCGTACATTTGTTCTATCATCAGTATTAACTGTCGTTCCGTAACTTTAAAGATGTTGCCTCAAAACACTTGAAAAATAAGTGTTTGTTGTTATTGGCCAGAAAACAGTTTTATTATCGATAATTGTCAGTTACAATTATCAACGTTGTTACGATGACTGATTCATCAGTGGATATTCGACAAATGTCGAAATATGTTGCACAGAAAAGCTTTCGTGTTTATTAAGCAATTTGTCGTAAATATTCAAAATGTCTAATTATGTCTTTATTTGAATTTGAAATTAACATTTGAAAACGCAACAATACGATATACTTTTACATGTGTTTTCTATTTGCAGATGCTTTCTCGCAACTGCAAGCTAAAGCTTTTAAGTTTGTAAAAGGTTTACATTTCACCGTTAGTTAATTTTAACATTTTTTAATTTCTCATAATTTATTGCTATTAGTGTTTTCATTTTTTGTTTTGTTTTGGATTCTGTTTTTTCCTTTTTTTTTTGCCATTATGGCGAGAACATAAAACGAAACTTTATGTATTGTATGTCCTTCAAAAAATATAGAATAAAACGTAAAATTTATCTTACTTAAATGACTTCACTTCTATAATTGAAACACTTTTAAAACGTGCTTTTCGAAATTGTTCTACAAAATTTACAGTTCTTGTGGTTTTATTTTATTATTTGAATTTATAACGGGAGCACGTTCAATTGCACGTTGTAGGAGTATGTAGTATTCATAATGGAATACTTTTAAATATTTACAATTAATCAATAAATTTCAATTTAAATTTTTTAAATCATGAGTATATAAAATATAACATAAAATAAATATTATGTTTAAAAATAATAGTTAAGGGTAAAATTGGGCAACATCAAATAAAATTAAAAAAATTACGATTAGTTAAAAGAATTTGTCTGCAGAGAATTTTGTTCTGAAATTTAAATGAACAAATATAATTAGAATTTGGAAAATATACTTGGTATATATTCCGAACTTTAATCATGCCAATATCCCAACGATCATTACAAATTTTGTTAAATTCCAAACATGATATGATCTTGAATTTTTGTCAACAAGATGCTCGATCGACATTTAGTGTCGTTTGTTGGCGTGACCTTAAGTACATTCAAAAACTATGTTCTATTGATATTAATACTGCTGTTACATCCCAACATAACTAGCGGATGGCGTTATAATAAATTTATTTAACACTTCGCAATCTTTTGGGCTACTATAATTCTGTGACAGTCAAGGTATTAGATATTAGTATTTAAATTGAGAATATATATTTTATTAATATTAAAACCATTTTTGGTATGTAATTATCCAAAATTCCATTAGCACAAAATATGTAATTAATGAAAGTTAGTTGAAATGTAATTGTTTAGAATTATTGATGCAATAAATTTTTCGGTAACAAATAATTACGTAGTACAAACGAGTACATTTATTTGTATTTAATTTATATGTTTGTAACAATGTCAAAAATGGGTTAAATGGTTACAGTCATCGTCCATTAAACTGGGAATAAACTGTAAAAGGACAAAATTGAATGAAAATGACCTATATATTTAATTAATTGTATGTATATAAGACATTATTGCCTTATATCATGTCCATTATTTATTATTGACATTTGTTGATGGTAAATCATCAGAAAATTATATATAATCATCATGTACAGAGACATTATTTAATAGTTTCGTACATATAATTAGATAAATTGTCATTAATATTAAATCCTAGAAGAAATTGTTAATAAGTTGGCAATTGAATAGTTTTTCACATTGTAAATACATGGTATATAAAACTTATGTACTTTATACCATACACCATCTAAAAATAAATGTATGCTCGGTGCAAACACAATCTGGGATTATATATGGAAATTTGACGGTTTCGCCTCCATGTTATCGGCATCAGAAATACAAAACTATAGTTTTCCTCTTTTTACCACCAAACACCTATTGTTTTCATTAATGCCTCTCATGGAAGTTCTATTTTCTTACCGTACACTGATTCAACATATTCGACATTAGTTATTATGCAGCCAAATATCGTTGCTCAAATGTAATGTTAAGAAACTTTGGTGTATGATTTTAAAAAACGTAGGAAATTTGGAATATTTAGACAAAAATGCTATTGTAATATTGAAATTGAATACCAATAAGATGGTATTTGAACCAGATTTTAATATACTTTCATTGAAATTTTCTTGTTGCAAGTGTATGTCAGTTTTAATGGACATTAAAGATTTATTACATTTTAAAAAATAGAAATATTGAAGTAGCTTCGATACGTTATTTTAATTTTTCAGTCTTTTTTGGAATACACCTTCTCTCAATTGGGAAGCATGATAAAAATGTTTTATGATTGTTTAATAGTTTAATCCAGTTCTGCACAATTACCATATTGGCATTTATTTTAATTCTAGATTCAACCGTAAGTTTTTCACTTTATCTTATATTTTAAGGATTGCTCTTACTGAGCTTTTCCTTTGCACAAGCTTTTAATCAACCATCTATCAGTTTTTAATGAGCTTTCATGATTTTAATGTGGCATTTTCGAAAATTTTAAAAAAATAGCATCTTAGCAAGTGAGCATATTTAATTTAGACGTTTCTAATTTATTCTATAACTCTAATTCGCATACACAATATGCCCAATATTTTGGTTTTTAAAAACCCTTGTTTATCTTTTATTATTATACATTATTCAAATTACTTGTAATGAATGCAAGTAAATTCATAATTAGTACTGCAGCTTTATATGCAATATGGCTCCATAAATCTTAAATAATACCACGATATATTAAAATTTATGCTAATAATGAATTAAAAATTATGTTTAAACATTAATAATTATGCTCGTTCATCAGGTGAGCCTTCAGTATAATTTATAAGCAAAAAGTTTCGTTAGACCGTACGTACACGAATTACATTACCTAATTGAAATCGAATGCTAAAGTTTTCTGTTTTTTAATTTATTTTTGCTAATATTAAAATTTAAATTTAAAATTTTAAGCTTTCATTATATTGTACATTATTGTTCTTTCTTTTGCTGATAAATTTATCATTCTGACACCTCGTTAACTACAGCTAAATACAGGAAGGACATACAATTAAATTACGGATAATTTAAAAAATAAGGCAAATTAATGACAAATAATTAATTATTATAATATAAGCGTTAAATGGAACAAGTTTTGTTTGCATAAAACCCATTGAATTGTAGCTGGGAAAATGATTTTGTTTTTCAATTTTTTACTACAAGAAAGAAAGAATTTATATAGGTAGCTGCCAGTGATTATTTAAATTAAACTAATTACTGCATTCCATTGTTGACGATCTCCGACCAATACCTTCACTTCACTTTATCCCCTACCACTGGAACTAGAGTCCTTAATGATGTATATCAACATAATTTCCAAATTCTAGTTTGAAGTTTCTTTTAAATTATTACTATACATTTGTGCCGTTCAAATCCAAAATAATATTATCGTTAGTAACATAGCCTTGGTATCCTGAATTTTGATTGCATGATTGTGCATAACAGTAATGAATGTTGTGATACTTATTCGTAATGGAGAACTTTATTTTATTAGTTAAATTATGCATCATCTTTGTTGTTGCACAATAGGGAAGTACGAATGAATGTATAAAATTTAAATATATCCAATAAACTTTAAAATTATATTGTGAAAGATAAGTATCCAGGGATCGATGCACCATATTCTTTTAAGCTAATATTAGTTAAATACAGAAGATTTTTGAATTTAAATTTGAAACGATTATCATTTTTGTTTTGTACTACAATTGAACATTAACGTAATTCTATTATTTTTAAGATGATCATAAGAGTTTTCAGCACAGACATAATCCACGTTCTAATAAGTGTAGTTAATTTGCATATTGTACGTTACATATCTTCACATAATTTGAATTATTTTAAGCATAGATAATGGTTATTTGTTTTCAATTTAATTGTTATAATGTATGCCAATTCAACAATCCTCTCAATATTTCACTCTTATGCACAGTTGAAATTGGGAAATGGACAACTGTTAAACAGTTATTGTTTGAGTTGTCATTTGTTGACACAGAATATTATGATGTGAATGATGACGATGATGATAATGATCTCGTCATTTAATAACAATATATTATGACATGTTTTATGTGCACATTAAACTATTGAAATGTAACAAATATATTAACCGCAAATGTGTATAATAATATGTCTGTGTGGTCTATTCAATTACAATTTATCGACAATATTGTAAAATAAATAAATTTATTCTAGGTTATTATTGTGACATATGTAAATTATATTCTCATATTAAAATACAAAAACCACTGTACGCGTAACAGAATGCTAGATCAATGTTTTCTAAGCTGTCATTATTTTACCATTAGAAGAAAATTATACCACTTAATAAAATGCAAATTATTAATTGTTAAACCACATTTTCTTTTAAAAG
>JANSTX010032810.1:0-13939 GCA_027564355.1 Penthetria funebris | reverse complement strand
TATATATACGATACCAGTATTTTCACTTAATATAGGAAAGGATATAGAAACGAACAATTCCTGGAACATCTGTAAGTCATATAGCACTCTAGCATAATATTATATAACTGTATTGATATTTTGAACGTGACACACTGTTAAACCCTTAAGTTCTTCCATTTTCACATTTTTCCATTTTCTATTTAATCATTCATCTTAAAAAACATTGTCAAATTGGTCATTGTTTTTTGTCCAATTTGTATAAATAAGTCCTATCTTTAAAATTTTTTAAACAAAAATAAGGGATGAATAATATTGAAGTAGTTCGTATATGTCGATCGATTCTAGAATATATAAAATAACTCTGCAAATTAAAAACAAAAAAAAAATGACAAACAATGTGTAAGATTTGAGTGGATTGCTAGAATATGCCAACTAAAGAATTGAAAATCAAATCAGGAATTTTTTAAATTAAAAATACGAGTGTATGCAAAAAGGGTGGATGGGTATGCATAAATTGAGCAAAGCAACTAAAAAATTACTTTACCCTTTAAATATGATATTTGGAAAATAACTGGAATTGTTTAGAAATCATTTCACTCTCCCTTATTTAACATGAGTGTAGTGTACTATCATGTATGACTATAAAGACGTTTATAGAAAGCTTACAATCAGACTCGTACATTTTACCTTTTATAATATGGAAAATTCCTTTCTATTTTACTTGAAATGTACAATTTTTTTTTTTTCCCAACATTTACTCATAACCTAAGGGCTTTCATATACTTTTCTTTTCCTTTGGATTTTTATTTTTATTATTTCATCCTGGCAGGGTGATTCATTAAAGTAATGGAAAAAATGTTTATGACATGGCATTAAAAGAAAAAGAAAATATTCCTTGTATGAAAAAGGAGTAAGAAAAGCTTGTATGAAAGTGTACGGCGTATATACGAGCTTGAATTTGTTATTAACAAGGAAAAAGGAAAATTTTAAAATGAATTAATTAGATCAAATTGGAAATTTTTAATATTTTAAGGAAAGCTTATACAGAATTTTAATATTAATATGGAATGTATGGTATAATGTTATTTTCCATTTCTATTTTATACACGAGAATTTATGTTTGTGTAAAAGGATTGTGAGTCAATACTTCAGGCAATTGATATTCCACATGAACTTACGATAATTGAATTGCTTTGAATACATTTATTAAATGTATTTCATTGTAACTCATCATTTGTTTTATGTATAAATATACATCTGCAGTACTGTGGCAGAATATTAGCGGCTAAACAATCGCACGTCAGCGTACATATGTCGGGAACTAAAATTCAAATAAATTCAGTAGACAAGTGCAAACGATAAATCCAATTGAAATCAACTTCTATAAGTTGATACCGGACATTTAATTTGTAAAACTATTCTGAAAAAAAACCGCATCAACAAAATGATGCAACCTTATTTGCAAATATATAGTAATTTAAAATGACCAAACAATTTTATCAGTACTGGGTATAACATTAAAAAACATCTATGTTGGGATTCGTGGGTATTTTAAAGAATATTTATGACTACTATTTTCTAGTGATAATGAATATTACCGCAAAATATTACCATTACAAAAACATAATCCTAGGCTATTATAGGGTCAATTCGATTATAGTTAAACAAACAAAAAGTGAATGTAGGTAGTATAAGAAAACATAACAAACCTGGATTCTGTTAAAATGACAATGATGACACTATTTCAAACTGTACAACTTCGGTATCTCAAGCCCTATTGTGTGTTGCGTTACAGACTTTACGTCAAGTGCTCGACGGCAGTAAAATAATAATTAAATAAAGGAAAGAAGAGAGAAATGAAATTATTTATTACTTGATTATCATTTGTTGCAGTAGAAATATGTAATGAATTAAGAATGTCAATTCAGAATGTAAAATTTTAAAAGTATGTACTTGGAACATAATCTATCTAACTGAAAACAGTAGCGAGCTAGCGGAGGTGTTATGTTAAAGAAATAGTCATGTGACTTGAGTACAAGAAAATCAAAAATATTGACTACTTTATTCTAACGATTATGGTGACAGCTATAATGTAAGTTTAGTTTCTGACAGGTATATATTCAATAAGCAGTTACGTTTGAAGATATAATAATAAATTGCATAATATCTATAAAGTATTAGATAATAAACCGGGAATTCATTTCTGCATATGACACATAAATGGAATCCGATAAATTCACGAATATTCAATTTTGGGCCCGTTATTGGTCAAGATGAAGTGCTTGTCGTTCAGAACAATGAGACGAAAAAGCATCTTTTGGGCGTCATAGTTCTGCCTTACAGTATATTTCCACTTGAATTATTATAATAATATTTGTAGGGGAATATATCATTTTATTATCAAGAAACAAAAAAAAAAAAAAAAATACAAATAAAGTTTCTAATTCACCTACAATGTTTGGTTTCATTAAAAACTTTACGGCATGTCGACATAAAATTTGGAAAGGCAGCTCGAATTATTGGAACTTAGGGTAAGCTTGGTTTTAATGGTAATTGCTTGATTATTTAATATAATGTATCTTATAATAAGCCATGCATTTATCGAGAATAAAACCAGTAGGATATACGTGAGAGCGACTATGATATCATATATGAAATTGCTAATATGCTCAATGTAGCAACCATTGTTTCTAGAATTATATTTGACCAATTTTAGATAATAGTTTAGTGATAGGTCTCAATAATAATATATTTTGATGAAATTTGAATTTCTTTCCTGTCATCACATACTAGATCAACAATGTATAGTTTAATACCTCTTAAATATTCACTGTAGTGTTTTATAAAAAAAAAAAGTAAAAACAAAATAAAAATATATTTTGAAATGTCTCGGTGTTTTTACATCATCTAAATTGCTAGCTGTTTTCAACACTTTGAAGTCAAAACAATGCGTAAATTGAATAACCCTCGTCAACCGTAATAAATACTCATTATCCTAATATTAAAAGAAAAACTTTTTCTTTTAACCTAAATAATTTCCATTCTCTATATTTTCATTTGTTTAAAATTAAAAATTTATATTTACATTCATCTTACTTATCGCACACAGATTTCCACTTGTACTTTCGAATACACCAAATTCTATTCGAATTAATTGGTCATCAAAAATAATTCGAAACGAATTTCAGCATATTTTTTCTATATAAGAAAAATTTAAGTGGATAATTTTGAAAAGGTTCATCCCTATTTGAATTGATAATTGCGTGATAAGTATTTGAAAATAGAGTTAAATATAATTGCATTATAGACTAACGACATATTTTTATTATGGAATATTTTCACTTTGGTGATTATCGTCAGTTGTGTGAACCTTCTTTAATATCAGAGACAATATACAGTTACTTATCTATAGAACATTTTATTGTTACACCGTTTTCTGATCAATCCAAATATTTAGCATAAAAAAATATAACTGAACAGATTTTTGAGGTGATAATAATCAGGTTATTAATTGTCAAAATCTTCAGGATGTTGCTTATTTAGTAAAAAATGATTGAGTCTCATTATGTGATTCATTTAGCAAAACGTCAAAATGATAAAAGAATATATAACATATCCATATTATATCATTTTATCAATTTGACGTTTAAACGTTTTTTGCTCGGCCAAATAGTGGTCTGTGCAAGGATCAAGCACATACGTGATTAGAATTACTGGCCAAGTGCCTGTAATACCTCCATGTGGTGGCCATCGGTAACGTAGTTTGATACTAACATTTAATCAGACTCGGATAAAATTACAGAGTCGAAAAAGTTCGGTAGGGTGCATAATTACTTGTGAAACTGGCACAGTTGAATGAAGAATTTAAGAGGTACAAATTCGATATGCTTGGGTTGAGCGAGATGCGATTGAAGGAAAATGGAGAAAGGCCTATATCCCCTGGTGAAACCCTTTTGTTTTCCGGAAACAATAATGGAAAACTTTTTGCTTACATGTGACCTTGTGATTGGTGGTACTATATTTGCGCACAAAATAAAATACATAAATAAATTTGGCTTTCATCTGATGTGTGTACCAGAAATCAAATAGATTACATAACAATTAGTTGAAGATGGAGAAATTCGCTATTATAGACATTCATTGCTAAAGAGGCGCGGATGATTTAAGTGACAACTACTTGGTTATTGGACAGATACAATTAAAACTAATAGCAGACTTATAGCAGACACAACCTGCGAGACAAATAAACGTTGCTAAACTTGGCTAACTAATTAGCATGTGACGGCGTACGACGAGACTGGAACACAGTCGCAGACGCATTGAGACAAGTTGGCGAAGACGTTTTGGGTTTCATTAATTATGAAAGAAAGGAATGGATTAGTGATGATACATATAATCTAATAATGAGAAGGACAAACATCAAGAGTGCGATTAACAACACCGGCTACAAGACGATTTAGAGATTCTGCTCCAAGTCGTGGTGAAAGCATATCCACATTAAAACACCTAAAGGGCGGTTATATGAGTATTTGTGAGTACTGGCATGGTGTAAAAGCAAAGTTATAGCTATTATCATGCACGACAGGATCAGTTGAGTTTTGCAACTGTGTACTCAAAAGGAACAGGCAGGTTTCAGGCCTGGTAGGTCTTGCACCGACCACTAGGGATTATTGTTGAGCAATCATTTGAATGGCAAACGTTATTGTATTTGTTATTTATCGACTTCAAACAGGCATTCTATTGCATTGATCGTAGTACGATGTGAACAATTTTAGAAAGTTTTTGGAATACCGACGAAAAAAATTTGTATAATTAGAATGTACTCTAGAATTAAATAGTTCAATGAATTGATTGTTTTTACTACTTTATTTGGTTTTATATATTATCTCTATGATGAATTATATCTAGTTCAATCTCAAGAATATCATATACACAAGAGTTAATTGTATGAGTAGATTATATGAGATTTTCAATTCTTTTTCACTTCACAAGGGAGTGCAGGGTATATCTGAACAACTGTCATTACTCACAATTCCAACTCAGTACTATCCCTTCATCTTACCATTGGTAACTACTAGTCTCCATAATTACCGTTCCACGTCATATTCTTTTTGGTTCACTTTATCCTATATAATGATAGTATTTTGGAGTATCATTGTGCGAATACTACTTCAAAACTGTACTGCATACCTTAGATAAGTTATATTGAAACAAATTATACTGTAATTATACTGATAAAGTTATGTATCTTTTTTTCAACAAAATATGGATTTCTTGTCAATGTAAGTTTGTTATTAGTAAGAAGCAAACATTATATAGTATTTCAACAGGAAACTGTATCCTCACCCTGTATTTAAAGAAGAATTTATTTAATCAAAACAACCGTAATTTCTGTTATGGTAAACTAATACCTGTTAGATTTAAGATTAATCCTTGATTTTTTTAATATTCTTTAATTAAAAAAGGGTTTCAATATTTAATTAATAAGGGTAAATATAAGTTTGTAAACAAAATTATATCTAATATATTTTGAACTTGTAAATATCAAATGTGCAAATGGTTCCAGATAATTCTATGCATTTTAAATTAAAACTTTAAATTAAAACTCAACGTTTGAGTTTATCTCAATGGGAATGTTTGGTTTAGGATTTATCAAAAATGAGTGGAATAATGAAGATCGAACACTACAAAAATAACTATGTCAATTAATACACCAGGGCAGTGTTCTATAGACACTTCGAGTACATAATTTGAATCCTTCCGAGTCAATTGTTACATTTTGATGTTTTTATTATAAATATAAAAAAATTCTAAACTTACTTTCTTTTAGTCACTGCTACTAATATAGCATATTGGCTGCCCTTCGTATTCCTTATTGTTCTGAAATATAAAAAAAGTAACAAAATTAGTTCATTTTGCCATATCTATCCAACTAAAGAAAATTATAGAGCTATAATTATACACAATTGAGATCATTAGTTATTATCTTTCTAATAGAAATAAATAAAGGTTAGTACTATCGTACTATAGTAGTATCGTAACATATTGTGTCGTTTACCTATTGGACAGTTCTTCAATTAGATGTGATAGATTAATAAGATCAAAAGTGATATTAAATACGCGATTCAAAACATCTAAAATGGTTATGAGCTAAATCATAATGAAAATTAAATCTACTGGAATTGGTACAGGAATAGGAAATCAACTGATCAATATCATTTGTTATGCGGACGATGCTGTTCTCATTGCATAAAATAAAGACGATTATAGAGTGACCGACTAATGTGTATATGTAATTCAATACGTATCCATCTCACCGCAGCTTCAGGGAAATTAATGTCTCTATACTGCTTTATGTAATCTTATGGAGTACAAGTTGTGATGACAAACTTTTGAGAAATTGTAATAGCGAATTATCCGGGAATCATCTGTACTTCAAATGAAATCAAATAATATTATATATTTAAAGTATGAAAATCAATTCCATTCCAAAATGTATGTTTACAATATTTTCATACGTTCATATATCAAGCAGAATGTAATTTATCCGAGTACATGCTGTCAGGGATGACATTTTCTACATTTGAAGTAAAGAATAAAGTTGAATGTTACTCGTATTTTGTCAATGAATTTGTGTGCCAAATGTAACAAAAAAGGAAAATAAGAAAACCAAAATTGATACTATACAAGTATTATAAAAGTTTCAATTTTTCTTCATTTGGGATTGACAGTATAATAAAATGAGATGTAGACGGTTATTGCAAACTCATGTAATGAATAAATTGAATATAGTACTTGTAGAACTTAGTACAAATTATTTGATTAAATTCTAAGTATTATAAGCTGCTGCGAAACATTACAGAAGGAAATTCTTTTTCTTTTTGCTATTCGTTGTGCACTGCCACAGAATATCAATGCATACCCAAATATACCATGGGTGTCACTCCATTCGTCATACAATCAATGGCATACAAAAATTAATGTTCAACGAACTGCAAATAATTCTATCAATAAAAATTCCATCAATCATTTGGCATACATCACTAATTAAAATACATTTCTACTAATTTTTTTCTGATTTTCTCTATGTATATATACGTATATTATACCCTGTTAACCTTTAGTCAATTCGGATATCCTTAATTTAGCTTTATGGCCATACCATTTCCGATTAGATATTTTAAATAATGCTCAATGTGTTTGTTTCTACTAGAGTAGGTAATGGAAAAATATTTATGTTTCACTGATATGAAAAAAGGTAAGATAATATTATGTTTTCCGTATTGATTTTGAAGAATGTATAAGAGTATTTATGGTCAGATTATATAAAGTGTTTTATTTCTGTTACAAAATGTTAGAATATAAAATCACATATAAATAATTTAAAACTTAAACGGGTTGAATGCATAATTAGCTGGAGTTAATTCTTCAGTTTTAATTACACGCTATAAACGTCTTATGATGGTATCGAATTGAACCGGAACATGAGGACGATTGATTATCCTAAAAGAGGACAAACAGTAGCACATTATATACTATATAAATTATATCATGGGTAAAGTGTAAAAATCTGATGATTTTGCGGCAGAATAGCAAGAACGGCGGATGGATATATAATGTGATGAAAATTTCTGTTGCATCACAATAATTAACACAATAAGCAATGTTCATGCAAAAATAATTCACGATGACATATCACTTCAGACATGCACCCGAATATTAGAATTTCAGATCAGTTAGATGTGTTATTACCCAGTGAATTTTGCTTTATAATCATTTGAACGACTAGATTCAATTCCATTTTATTATTCTGATATAATCGCCCCAAGATTCATGAATCTATACTAATCCCTTTTGATATTGAATTTGCCTAAAAGATATTTAGAATAAAGCAATCAATGAAAAAGACTTGTATTTGTGACATATTCGTGTCTTTCCACGACTTGCAACCATACATTATACTAACATTAAACAATTAGATTTATAAGCTCATGAAATATTAGATTTAAGCGTTGGATAACCCAATTCAAGATGAGCAAAAATAAGAACCGCGACAGAATATATTCCAGCTTTACATTAGAATGTACATAAATGATATCACCAAGCTTGCCACTGTGAAAGATTCTGTGCTGCGAATCAGCATATAAACTCTTATATTAAGCTTATTAATTTGAGTGGAATTCTATATAGTTTTCAAGAATTGGTCACAGTGTAACAACAATCGAGACTGTCAAACGTGCTGTTATTTAACTGAACTGAACTTGAACTGCACATATAATGTGTGATTATCATCTAGGACACTCAAACGACTTTCACCTTTACTTAGTGTGATGGAAATTAGATCATACTATGGCATTTTATTAAATAGTATAAAATTGAGCATCCCAATTTTTTTTTCGTTTTGACGTCAAATAGGTGGATAATGTATAGAGTTAGGTCCATATAAAGAAGAGGATTACACATCAAATATTTATCTGAGAATAGGGTTAATCAATATTTTATTTATAATTTCATAGAGTTTTGTTTCTGAAATGAATTCTTTGTAAATTAAGTTCATAATTATTTAATTTAAGTGCTGTAAGAAAACATGCAAGCACGAAAGTCCTTAAAGATCTCTTTGTGATATATCTTGACTACTATACTCGTATGTAAGTCACACTCATGTTTATTATTTATCTGATGATAATGTAGATATATGATCCGTATCTTTTTTATTAATACAATACAATAGAAAATAAAATTCAGAAGATTTATCGATTAAAGGAAAGGTCAAAACAAAAAAAAGCAAAATTTTTTTTTGAACATGGAAAAGGATTCCATTGATATCTTTCTTCATGAAATTGGTGACAATCCTTTAAGTTATTAATACGAGTGAAATTTAATGTACAATATTAAAAGCGAAGGAAAACAATACATTAAAAATATTCTAGTCTTATGTTAAAAATCAAAAGATGAGTCTTCAACGCCAGTTATTATATTTTACAATACAAATCATATAGCAAATAACGGACTCGATCATTTAGAGTGTCTACCGATTTGTTAAGTTAGTCTCAAAGTCAGATAAACACACATCATTATTGGCTACAGAATAGTATAGATTTGAGATTCATAGAGACATGTAGATATATATGATGGCACAAATATACAGATATACAGACAATATCAAATGCTTAAAATATATTTGATACCAGACCTTATTTAGCAGATAATGTATCTAGAGAGGATGTTGAAAGTGCAAGAGACCATAGTGCACGACACGAATATATTGTTAATACTACTGTAAAACATTATATTGGCTGAAAGGGTCAAATGGGCAATAATGTCCGGTAAGGTTTTTAAAGCACATGAATTTTACAGCACTTCGTTGATTCACAATAAAATAATCTTAAAATCTGCCATGTCAGCTGCATTCTTAGACACATGTAAAAAAAAGGTGAATGATAACGGTAGTTATTATACTCGATGGGAAGAAGCAATCAGTTTGATTAAGATAAGATATTGAATCATCGTTGATGAACAAAACACTGTTGAAATAATTTTTCTATGTAGTCTGATTATCAAAGGTATAAATTAGCAACCAGAACCAACGATTTAACTTCAGATTGATGGCAATTTTCATCTCTACGCCGTGTCTGTGAAACCATCATCCTGAAAATGAGTTTCCTGCACTGTATGACCTCCAATAATTCAACACAAATTTATTAATTTTTTTCTCTCTAATCCTTTCTCCCTTCTTCCGTGTGCACCGCATCTTACAGTTATACTGAATTAATAAACATTAAACTGTAGTTACAGCATACAAATATAAAAATAAAAAAATATGCATTTAAGCATTCTATTAAAGAAGGATTGTTGAGACAAGGTAGTAATAAAGAAATATAGGTGTACGATAATGCACAGAAATCTTGAGCAAATACACGATTCTAATAATAGTAATATATTTACTATTATTAGAATCGGGTTCAAAGATCTTCAGGCAAGGAGTATAATTCAAATTTCTAACGAAAATTTATTTCTATTGAACTTAAATAGAGCATCACAAATAGATCATATATGCCGCCGTGTAATTAGAACAACTAGTGCCTAAATAACACTGTAATTATAATCTTAATTTAAAGCAGTTAGTCTAAAATTGAAGGAGATTAAAGGATATGTCCTGCAGTGGAGTTAAGCGAGCTTTTGATGAATTCGATTTTAACAAATGTTTAGCAACTGTAGACCTTAAAATAATCAAGTATTCGCATAAATACCTAAATTCTTCAATTAGAGATGCTGGCATTTGTTTGAAATTTTCTTTTCAGTTTAAAAACAAAAGTTAAATTAAAACAAAATTAAACACAAACAAAAAAAAAAAAAATGTTTTGTTTCATAATTGAGGAAATCTTTCGAATTTTATTCTTTTTTTTTCAAGTTTTGAATAACATTTTACGTATATTTCCACAAATATATAAATGAAAACTAAAACATAATTGTTTCCCTTTTATCCTTAATCGGATAAAATGATAAATAATTCCTGAGTGAATTGACAGTATGATGTTCATTAAAAAGGTATACAATTCGATATTCTTAAAATAAATGCGAGTACAATAAAATACTCATTCATTTACAAGAAAGTATATATAAAGGTTAGATAAATACTAATTAGATTTTATATTTTATTTAAAATTAAATGATTTACGAGAATATATAAAGGAAACTCAATTATGTAAGGAAAACTTAAATATCGCGTTCAAAATAAAGAAAACAAAATTTGGAAAAACAGTTCAAATTTAATCTAAAGGTAAGATTTTTAGTATTTAAAATCAATTACAAAGGGATGTTTCAAAACAATGGTAAATGAAGGGGGATATAATCATTAACTTCTTGACGTTCACTAAAATAATAAAATTTGAATTCAAATTTACAAAAAAAAAAAAACTAATTTGTAGAGTCGGAAGTAAATAAAATTGACTTTTATCGCTGTTAAGATCAAATCTCAAATGCTTGAAAATAAAATATAAAATATTAAAAGAAGATCATAAGTTGATAATGTCTTTAAAGTAGTCAAATATTTATACAGAAATTTCAACAAAATTGGGAAGGATAGATAGGACCGGACGAATCTTGTTCCTTATGAGAATGAAAGTCATACCATCTACAAATACACAAAATGTTGGTAAATTCTGACATGTTTGAAATCCCAAGTTTTTTATATCCCGGGCATTACACCACATTTCAGTATTGGCACTTCGATGTTAAACTGCTATTTTCCAAAAAAACAATAAATCACGACTACTACACATTCAGCAACTCGCCGCATGCATACAGTAAAGGTAAATGTACTGAACTCGTGTTATATGAAGTAGTGGTTAGGGTACAATAAACTGCTGCGATTGATGTTACAGAAAAATAAATTATAAGGTTTATAATACGTCCAAATTAGTATCGCAGTAATATAACTAGTATCCCTAAGCTATAAAATATATAATTTCGTAGACATCAGTTCAGCTTGTAGTTTTTTTTATGCGTGAACCGACAAATTTTTTAGGACCACCGTTAATTACGAAATAGTTTACCAAATATTTAAAGTGTTCTACCTCATCTATTTGCATATTGACGAATTTTCATTATTTACATTTTTGAAACATTAAGTTCAGACCACCCTGTTAACCACCATAAGGTGCTTCCCAGCTGCACCATCAAGTCTGTATTAACAAACATATGCCATCAGCAAAGTCAAAATATTTAAGTCAAGTGATTGCATCTGATCTCATGTCATGGTGTGGTGTTAGATGTTAAAATGTTGCAATATCCCAATTTAAGACGAATTGGTATAAGTGACTAAAAATACACCTATGTCTATCAACGAAATGTATATCAAATATATTATAAAACTTTTCAAGCTTGATGCAAGTTTTGGCATTACAATTCGTAATATAGATGGCCGAGAATCATGCTATAAATTTTTTAACGGTATTGTATTGCTTTGCAGAACTGTATACAAATTATAACTCGATTATCAATGTCGTTCAAAGTATACGAAGAGCATACATAATGGTGTTTGCCATTCGATCGATAGTTCGACTATTATATTTTAATGTAACTACTAATGATTTCTTTAAAAATATATAAGAATTGAACTGTGCTTTTCAAATGACTTCAAGACGAATTTTATTAATCTATAGTGAACAATTGGTTATTGTATTGAGGAGAGTGATACTAGTCCAGTTTGTAAAATTACTTTGTTTTCTGTCTGTTCGGAATATTTGTGAAATTCTAGTTAACACAAAAGAAAACAAACGATTACTGAGCTATAGAGTGACATTGATATATGGATTTATCTTTTATGTATGGCGACGCCTTTTAAGCATATTTTTCATAATATTTAAATGTATGGTGTTATTTCAGCGACTGTATTTCGAATGATGTCCTTAAGCATTAGAATTATCCTTAGTTTGTTGGTGTATACGTTACTCTTCAAGTAACCGCATAGAAAATAACTGGAAGTCGTCAAATCAGTTGATATCACCACCACTTTTTAACATTCCACGCCAAATTTGATTGAACATCCTGTTTTCCAACATGTCACGATATAACGATCACTGGTAACTGTTGCATTGCATCTAGCAATGGTCGTTAGTGCCAATCAGGTCAAAATATGCATTATCGCTAATGATGATTTTTTTTGCACAAAATTGGGGTCATCTGTACCGATCAGCTACCCGCGAGCTCATCAATTAGGCTGCCGTATATGGTTATACTAATGTTTGGATAATTTTTAACAACATATTCCCAATTCTTGTAAGTGATGTCAAGTAGAGTTTTGCGGACATTCACCAACACTCTGCCTCACTAAATCATTTTCTTTTGCGACGTATGTCGGCTACGTTGTTGTCGTTCAGACATAATTTTCTTCAACTATTAACTATTGAACAGTTATTTAAATAAAATATTGTAATTACTTCAGCACGTTTCTACGGCTTTAGAAGCTCCATATTGTTATCGACTTACTGTCTACGAATGTCAAATGTTAATTGACAAACTTCATCCATACCGAAATGGCGGCCTAATAATATCTGTTCTTAACATAATGGACTGAAACCAATTGGGTACATTTTAAGTTACAATTGATACTATAACCTTATCGTTAATCATATTATATTATTTTCGGTATAGGAATAATCATTTTACGGCATCGCTTTTATCAGTACGAATAATTTCTAAGTCAGATTAATTTCGTAGTTGGTCTACTTTATTGGAATCTCTTTGGCTCATCATGTGAATTGTATAAAATGTCGTAAGCAATTCTTTGGTAGTTTTAGTCTAGCTTATCAGTAATATGTTATATGGCTAACGATTATACTCTATGCTATTTCGAATTAAGGTTTTATCACAAAAGCATGCATTTAAGGATTTTTCATCAATTGCAAACTATGAATCTACTTTTGATCATTGATTTTAAAACATAGTTTGTTTTTAAATTTTGACATGGATATTTCATATTTGAGTCTTGGACATTAAAAAATAATACGATCATTTTAGCAGTCCACAGTCGGTCAGTTTACGGTAGCTTTGTAGTCTACCGATCTACTGGAAATTTACTAAATTTGTGGATAAGAAATTAATAATTATTAAGAGTTTTTTTTCTGTAATTATAATTTACTTAAATATTCTTCACTGATTGGCAAGGTCAGACATTGTTAAGTGAAATGTTTTTATATTTGGGCTCCTTTTATGATATTATTTAGCTTCCAATTAACTGAAGAAACATAATATTTTCTTTTGCATATTATGGACTTTGTTTCTCAATAAATAACAAAACAAAGGAAAGCCCACCATGTTTATCTTGATGTAAATACATGAATATATAAATATATCCTATACACAAATATTTTAATATCCAATATATATATATATATATATATATATATATATATATATATATATATATATATAAATACATAAATTATATAAAATA
>JANSTX010032788.1:0-13940 GCA_027564355.1 Penthetria funebris | reverse complement strand
CTATCCATCTATCCATCTATCAATCTATCCATCTATCCATCTATCCATCTATCCATCTATCCATCTATCCATCTATCCATCTATCCATCTATCCATGTATCCATCGACCCATCGATCCATCGATCCATCGATCTATCTATCCATTAATCTATGTATCCCGCTATCCACCTATTCATCTAAGCGTTCATAATCATAATGTTACATCTTAATGAAAACACAAATTGTAATTATACTACAATACATACTTGTAAGTCGAATACTTGTTTTAATGTTTCTCTTTTACTATAAGACATTTTATAAAATTTACAATGATGATGGATGATCATCCAACCATTAATAACCAGTTTATGTTACCTTCATAACACAAAATTATACGCCGTTGTCACGGTCAATATCATTCACATTAAATATCATTAAATTTAAGTTTTCATCTTGAAAATGCAATATGATATAATAATAAATAATAGATCGATTTAATACTCAGTTGCAAATACACTGTCTAACACTTTTAGTAATTATAGTAAATCATTGATCATAAAGTTAAGTAATTTAATATAATTATGTATTATTATGATCATAAATAATCGTCGAGATACAGCAATGACTTTGAATATTAATTAATTACCCATGCATGTCGATTACTCTAATATTTGAATGGCTAATTGAAAGTGAATGAGAAGCACATTTATTGGAATTAAGGCACAATAATTGCAGTAGCTTCATCAATATCATCATCATCTCAAACTTTACACCAAATGTTCGAGCAATTATAATTGTTTGATTTTAGATCTGAGTAATTCCGTAAATGACAGATAATTTATTTTAAAGACTCGTTAATACGACAAAAAATTGATATGTCTTGTGTTCCTGTAACCGTGATTAGGTTACTTCAAATTGTAAATATTATCTTCCCTTTCGAACAAAAAATATTTTAACGCCTGGCGTTCCAGAAGTTCTGAATTGAAATCGGGAACTATTTTTTATATTACTCAATCTCATTTTTTAATCAGTTACTAGTTTATTTGAGTGTGATTCCAAATACGAAAATTTTTTCCTAATTTCTATGTTGTTTAAGAGTGATTTTTTTTTTGATTAAACAACTATCTAAAATTTTGTACATTATTTTTTGCAGTTTTACCGAACACAAACACTTTGCATCTATGCATTACTCATAACAGTACAAAATATAACATCATCAGCACCTCCAAATCATTCGAATGCATCACCACCATTAGATCATCTTATACCACCAATAGTTCATGATAGTAAACAATTTAAAGTAAATACAGAAACACCAACAATAAATGCACCAACTTTTATGCAAAAAATTGCAGGATGGTTTGGTTTTGGTGGCGGCGCCGGTGATGGTAGTGGTACAGATTCTGAAGCAAAGTCTTCTAATATAGAACAAAGATATTTTGATACGTCAATTATAAATTTTCCAAACCATTATATCCCATCACAACATCAACATCAACAACATCAACAACATCAACAACATCAGCAAAATCAACGGCAACAATCTGGATGTAATCCATGTAATAAAATTCCATGGTTACCGATGTTTTCTAGTCAAACACAAACATTTTTTGATGATCAAAATAATGTAATTAATTTTCCATCAAATAGTAAATTAGTTAATCAACAATTTCGTCAACAATCATCATTTCCAATTGCATCACCAATAAATTATCACCATTCTTTACAACAATTACCTTTAATTAAGTATCCATCATTTAATACAGACACATCACATATGAAGAATAATTATTATCAAAATCCTCATTATTATCATCATCAACAATATCAGCAACAACATCAACAAAATCAATATCATCAAAATTCAAAACAAAAATCTCAACACATTCAAACAATACCTCGTCGCTATCCAAATCATCAGGCGAATGTACATTTCCCAACATATTCTACATTAAATAAATTGCCACAAAATAATTTAATTAATACAAATTATCAATCATCACCATATTTTTCGATATTACCATCACTTGATCAATCCCGGTATCATCACAATCCGATACCATTGCCAAATTTAAGCGCAACACCAATACCACCAATGTTTAATTCAAAACCATTTATTTCGAACTCATTTTCACATTATCAAGATACTCATAGTAATCAAGATTTCGATACAATACCAAATTTAATAAATACCATACCGATAAAGGATTATGAATCAATAGGATCGACACCAATAACATCATCAACAAATTCTAATGAAGATATCGAAATAATTCGAAGTATTTCTTTAGGAGAATATACATCATCGGTTGAATATCCAACCGATATTATTCAACCATCAATTATAGATTTGACTAAAGTACAGGATAATCAAAATGTATTCAAAAATGCTGAAACATCACCATCACCATCACCAAATGAATATATTTCAGAACCAATTGTAGTACATAGTCATGATGATGATGTCAATTTTGTAACAGAAGACACCTATACAGCAGCTACATCACATAATTTAACAGTAAGACAAGAAAATAATAATTTTATTGGAAATTATTTAACAAATATTTCACATGAAATAACAAAATTGGAAGCAATACCATCAGAATCAATAACGCCGATAATTGATAGAACAAAAGAAGACTTTTATCAATCGAAATATGAAAATTTAAAGAAAAATACTCAATTTTATAAAAAAGATCGAGAAACACCAAAAGATCTATTAGATTCCCCAATATTTTATTTACATAAGACATCATCATCAACAAGAAATCCAAATAGTTTACGAGTTACAAAACATTCCTCCGGCATTGATTACAATTCATGGATACCAACAAATAGATTCCAACAATTTTCATCGCCAAGCTTCTCGTCAACAACAAATGGATTTCAACAATTTTCATCGCCTAGTTTTTCATCAACCACAATAAAACCATCAATTTTTAGTTTTTCATCATCTTTAGATTCTAGTGGTGCAAATGCAGGTATATTACCACCACCATTACCACAAACAACTCAACAATTATTACGCTCATCATCATCGACAATAACACCACAACCATCATTGTACACACCGTCGACTTTATTGGATAAAAAATCAAAAAAAATTCAAATTATAATTCCATATACATCAAAAAATCAACCGAGACCATTTAAATTAAATAATCATCAAAATTTTGAAAGTTCTTCAGGATGGTCATTATCATATAAAGATCAAGATTATCTGGAATCGCAAGAAGAATCGAAAATTGTTACAGCACGTGCAGCATCAACTATATCATCTTGGTTACCATCATCTGTAACTATGAGTAGTACAACCGAATCGTCATCTAATGAAAACAAAAAATCAATCAAATATTTAACAAAAATATTAGCCTCAAATTTTCATAATTTATTGAAAAAAGACAGAAAATCATCAGAAAAGGGTGTCAGTAGTAGTAGTAGTAGTAGTAGTAGTAGTAGTAGTAGTAGTAGTAGTAGTAGTAGTACTAGTAGTAGTAGTAGGAGTAGTAGCAGTAGTAGTAGTAATAACAGCACACTATTTGATTTTGAAAGATTACAGAAAAATATCGATGATTGGACAGAACAAGAGTATTCAATGTTAACATCGTCAAATAAGGCCAGTACATTATCCTCGTTAGGTCCATCAAAACATATACCAGCCGAATATTTAACAACTTTACCATTTGATCGAACATTTAGAACCACTACTGAAATGCCAATTTTCATTAGTACAATTCCTGAATCGGAAGCAATCCAATCTGATGAAGAATTTGCAAGTAATGAATTATTATTTAATTTAATATTTGAAGATAATGAAAGAAAGCCAGAACCATTTGGTAAATCTACGAGTACATTCAATAATTTTGATAATTTCGATGATGGATATTCCTCGTTAATAAAAACAACAACAACAGCAACGGCGACAACACCAACAACAACTAACACAATAACAACGGATAATGATTTTGATGATGCTACAACTGTGCTATCAACAAGACCAATAAAAAATAGAATAACAACAAATTCACCAAATGAATTATGGAATCAATTAAAAGTTTCAATATCACCAATAACAAATGAAAAAGTTTATGTCGTAACACCATTGCCACTTAATCCAGAGTATAATTCCGATGAAGAGAATTCAATTGATTCATTTAAATCACCAAGATTTGTAATCCGACCAACACCGGGAACATCAACTTCTAGTGATAGTGTTATTGGCACATCAAAATATGGACAGAAACTTACATTATCAGAGAAAAGTAATTTAAAATATAAAATATTTATTTTCAAATACAAATGCACTTACACAATGCACATATATTCACACACACACACAACCTTGCACACAACATGCATACATGTTGAAACAATCACACAATACACATACACTTTTGTACCTAGTGCATAATATCTAAATATCGTCATCATCATCATCATCATCTCGACATTTACTCCGCGTGAAAACATTGAGTATCAACAAAACAATAATAGAATTTTGACGATCTCTGGCCAGTATATTTACTTAACTTCATCCCCTCCACAGGTACTTTTATTACCCTGCAAATTCTAGTCCAGTGCGTATTTTGCAATATCACCGACTGAAGCATATGCCTAGTATAGATCCACTTTTGTCGTTTGATAATTCTGTTCATCGTCTCCAGATCTGTCAGTCTCCACAAATTCTCATTTTAGATTGTATTTGGACACACAAGTTTTAGTATGAATCTGAGGCAAATATTGAAGCAAACTTGAATAAGCTTCACAAACTTGAAAAAGCTTCACAGTCATACAATATTATCGATAGGTAATTAGTTTAAAATATGCTAAAACTTTAGATGTTTAGATGAAATTTGAGGCGACGCCAGACTCTATTTAGTATACCCAACATATGTCGAACTTCTGCATGTGAAACTTTACATCTGTTTTATCACCATCATTAATTGTTAAAAAAAACTTCGCATATATTGGAAGTTCTCTACTTTATCTATTTCTGCGCCATTTGCTGCAAATGAACATCTCCTCCACATATCAATCGTCATTAGAGTTCTTCAAGATTATCGTTTATACTCTATCTGATACCGTGCGCTTTAGTATTAGCTTAATGCGTGACCTCGTTCAAGACGAGTAGGAACAATAGCGTAGAAAGTAAAGGAACTGTTTTATACAAGAGACATGATAACTAAACGTAGTCTTGTCGTCTGGAAGTCAATATCAGATCAAACAATCACAGCAATTTTAGTATCAAATAGTTTAGATATACGCACTTACATAACAGACATCGTTTGATGGTAAGGAGTCGTTTTAAAGTCAACTTTCACATTGCCTTGGTGAGATTAATAGATCGTATAAGCGCCATTTGCATGGGTGACGCTAATGCAAAGGTTGGCTCGAACAACATAGGTTCGCAGTCTGTTATGGGTACACACGAAATAGGTGATATGAACAACAATGGAGAACTTTCTTAGGAAATGTGCAGTAATCATAACCTTGTGATTGGCGAAAATGTTTTGGGATTCATTAATTATGCATTCCTTTCATAATTACTGAATCCCAAAACATTTTCACCAACTGTGTTCTAGTCTCGTCCAACGTTGTTACATGCTAATTGATTGTCTCCATATGCCATGGATTAGTGAAGATATATGGGATCTAATAATGAAGAGGAAAAACATCATGAGTGCAATGCGATGGACCAACAGAATCTGCAGACACAATTTGGTCAACTGGACAAAGAGGTTGGAAAAAGTGCAAAGAACTGGGTACTTTTGTAAGCTACTGAATTAGCCCAAAGTTCACGATTTAGAGATTCAGCTGCAAGCCGTGATGTTGGCTGCGAAACTCTGAAGGTAACAAATAACATCAAATTCAAGTTTTCGTCAAAAGGTGCCTCTGACGCATATTAAAAATTTTTTGGCCAAATACAATATCAAATAAGAATTTGTGAAGACTAGCAGATCTGGAGGCGATGAACAAAATTGTCAGACGACCAAAGGGGAATTATACCAACCATATACTTGGGTCGGTGATATTGCAAAACACGCGCTTGCCTGGGTATTAGGAAAAATGATTCTACATATTAAGGAGGCTGGTACCAGTGGAAGGAGATTGAGTGAAGTAAAGGTGCTGGTCAGAGATCGTGAAAATGGCGGAATAATTTACTTCGTCCTCATATCCAGTTTCTTCTCATATACGCATTTACCCCTCATAATCTATAGCAAATGCCTTAAGTTGCATACGCTATATACGTAGACGGTAAGAAGGGGGAAAATTGGTTATTAGTAATCTGAATAATATCACTTACACACTGGTACATTGTTAAATTGTTATTTTAGAAATTTATTAAATTAATCTCATAACATTTCATCTCTTTTTCAGTTAACAGGCTGCAAACAACAACAGCAAAACCAAACAGAGAATACAAGTACAGAGTGAATGAAATTTCAAAATGATTAATTTGAGTTTATTAGCTAAATTTTTGTACTATAATATTTTAAATTAGTAATATTTTCTACTTAAAAATGATTAGTTAACTTATTTTTATTTAGTACTTAGTATAATGAAGACGTTACCGATCAGTTGGCCTAAATTCTATTAATATCAACATATGTTTTGCACTTAGCTGACTTCTAATTTGTTACAACAGTACATTCTGCGTCGAAGTAAACAATTATTTATTATTTAAGGGATTCGCCGCTACATAATTAAAAGTTTAGTTGTTGCAGCTAGACCAAGTCTTGTAGTGTGACTAAACTAATAATAATAATCTCTAAGTATAACACGAATAGGTAATTACTGTGTTCTCTATAACAATATTAGATTTTTTTTAATTATGATTTTTGTAACAAACTATATGCGTGTCATAGTTTCTAATCATATCATTAGTCAGATTTCTTAGACTATCTATCGGTATTATAATTACAGTCTGATTTTCTGTGACATTGTGATGATTTGATGTTCCGTCATAGCCGGATTAATACTATATTCGATTATTATTTAATCAGCAAGTCATAACAATACAAACAACCAATGCTTTGCAACTTCATCTAATATTTTACCTCGTTTTGCAATCACTATTTCAGCATCTACAGTTTTGTCTATATGCTAAGCCCTTTGGTCTTATTACATTTTTATTTATATGAATAATAGTAAATCTCAATCCAATATATTTATTTTATCCAAATGCTCTAGATTCAATAGTCAGGAATGGACATATATCATGATTGAGTTAGTTTCTACTGACACAATGTAAATGGAAATATTGGCATTACGTTATGGATGAATTGATCACTGACTATATTTAAAAGTTTGACATCGCTTTTAACTGTTTTACTTTTATTGCCTGAATCTCATTTAGATCAATAGTGAGGTTTCAGTGTTTGTACTCAGTATCGATTGCAATATCTTGTCATCAATTATTATCGAATTTATGATCCCAGAGCCAAATGTCTCGATTAATTTGACAACTTATGAGTTAATCGAAAATGTTACTTTATGCATGGTTTCATTTCGATCTTCAATCTAGAATTTGAATTGGACCTAAGCTAATTATTAATGTAAAGTAAAATTTTAATTTACAATTCTTAGGATTAGCTCATTAATTTTTTTTTTTTTTAATTTAAGATATTATAAAATAGGATGCTTTTATAATATCCATTATAATTATAATTATAATTTGAGTTGATCAAATGTGATGCGAATAGAATATAATTAAATTTTCAGTATTTATTATAATAAGTAAAACCTCATCAATTTAAAAAAATTAATTTTAATTTTAAAATATTATTGTAAAAATTTAAAAAAATATAATAATGTGTAAGTTAAAAATTGTATTTTTTGTTTTTATTTTTATAATTTATTTTAATTCATACATAAATTAATTAAATATAAATTTAAAAGTAAAAATTAAGTACTATTTTAGTTCAATAAATTTCTTATTATTTTTTCGTCGAATATAAAGTAGTTCTGTGGTCCACATTATAATTGTTGTTAAAGTTACAGAATTCATAAGAAATATACAAATTGTATAACTACCACTAATATCTCTGAGAAGACCTAAGGAAGTGAGAATTAAATTAATCTCCAGACATTATTTATTATATTCTTAATTTCATATCAAAACAGTGAGCTATTAATTTGCCAAACCATGGACCTCAACTAATCTGGTTGATATTACAATAATTTTTGTGTACCTGTTGTCAATATTCGATCTATCTGATTTAACTTAATCAACTCATAAATTGTTAATTGTATTGCAATTTTACGTAACTGATCATTGATGAAGCTTAAACTGACAATAATTACAAAAACTATGATATTCTTGATCATAAGATTATTCTTGGAAACAAAATTCTACTTGCATTGATGCATTAATTGTTATGTAATAAATACAAACAAAGACAAAGGTTGGTGAGAAGTAAATAAGTGAAAAATTTAAGCCAAATGTGCAAATGCAAAGTTATGAATTTAATATTGTATAATCGAGTTGTGCCAACAGAAAAAGAATTTAAGATCAATCAAACATAAAATGTACAATCAATCAAACACAAAACGTTAGCAGCATTTACGAGTATATGTCAAGATATATACAGTAAGTTTGAATTCAAAAGTGTGAATGCAACTAAGTGATAGCAAATGAACAGCATTTAGTAAAGACATTGATTTATCACACATTAATGTTATGCATTTAGAAATATGTAATGCTACTGTTACATTTGAGTAATAGAGGCACAAAATGCATTAGATAATTTGTTTGTTTCATTTGAACGTTACAATTCATAATGAAGTTTTGAGGTATGTAAGTGGATTATTTCAGTTAAAGTTGACGTCAAATCCATAAAAACACTAGTTCCGCGACATTTTGTGTTAGACAGATCAAAGTTTTACATCAAAATCAGTAAAAATTCTATTTCAGCAATTGATATAAATTCTAGATAACTTGTGGGAAAAATCTACTTAACTAAATTTAAGGCACTACAGTTATGCTCTAGGACGACATTCAGGAAATGTGCGTGAATTTTACGTATAACAACTTACCAATTAATGGTCCAAAACATATTAAAATTACACCATTAGTAACCATTTGGATGCCAGAAGCAGATGCCAATCGTTCTAATGGTACATAACTTGGTATAACCAAATTCATATAAACAGTTCGTACACCCTTCGCTATTCCTAGTAATATACCAACAATTAACATTTGGGTATAAGTTGATGCAAAAAATATACCTATAAATGTAGTTGATAATAATTAAATTAATTTGAATAAAATGTGACGCACAAATGCAATTATTTGCAGCGATTGCATTGACTCACAAAATCTAGATGCTATTAACATTGATAAACTAAATAAGTACATAATTCGTGGTGTTTTATTAAAGTAATCACCAATAAATGGTGACATAAATCTTGATAATATGTCAGCAATGGCCAATGTTGACATCACACCAGCTATTTGAACATTTGTATAACCAAAATCATTTAAAATGAATGGTGTTAATATTGAGAAATTTATTTCAGCAAATATTGCAATTGACATTCCCAACATCATATTTACATAAATTTTATCCTTAAGTAAATCTAAATCAAAGAATTGGACAAATTTTTGGTAAACTGTGCGATTCCTTGTGACATTGTGTTCAGCAGTTGTTTCTCTAGAAATCACAAAAAAAAATAATTTCAAAAAACTGTTCAATTTTCAAAATATTTTACATTCGCTCGCGTGTCGGTGTGGCAGTAAAGTAGGGTTATGGTTAACCCAACGCGAACATTCGCTCGCGTAGAACTTTGGTGTGGCAAGCCCTTTAAGGGATGGATTCGCATTCGCGTACTATTCAAATTTTTAATCGGTTCTTGTAAAGCTACTCTGAATGTATTAATTTTGCAATTAATATAATCCTACTATGCAGCACTTCGATTTTTAATTTATAAAATTAAAGAAATAATAAGAATAAAAAGAAATACATCAAAAACTGTGTATTCGCGTTGCTTGTTCAAAAATGGTATACTATTGTCAAAAATTTTGAAAATTGTACTAGAGTGTATTCGCGTTGCATGGTACGCGAATTCTATTTTGGTCGTCAACATAACCTCGTTTTTTAATACATAAATATGCAGCAGCATAAAATAAAACTTTTTGTTTTTTTGACAGCATTCTTCGAGTCATTTTAGCAAATTAAAATTATAACCACAAAATAAATAACAAACATAAATAAATAACACAATAATTTTAACCACAAAATATTTTCATTCGTTCGCAGTCAGTGGCGACGAAAGTTATTAAGTAGGGGCTTCCAATATTGGCGATCGTCACAAATTTCAAAGAATCTAAAGTTGCACATTTTTACACCAATTTATTTATTTTGGTTTCGAAACTTAGAAGGTGACAATTAACATAAATTTGGGCAAATACAATAAAAAACGAGAATTTGTGGAATTTGCACATCTGTAGGCGATGAAGTGAAGTTTCTGACCAGAAATCGTGAAAAATGGCAGTTGTTCGTTAACGCCCTTTGCGCTCCCGCGTGGAGTATAGATTGAGATGATGAAACCGATGAAACTGAAATGTTGATAAATATAGCAGTTAGAAAACGTCATTTAAACGACTCTTTTCAATGGTTATATGAGGAATACATCATCAGTAGCAATTAGATGAGAACGCAACGTTGTATTAGTTACGTAGATAATGTTTGATCTCTTAATAATTTGCCATTGGATTCGGTTATTACACACAAAAGGTGGATTAAATGCTTTCTTCAATGTCTTATGAGTTTCGTCGATATTAAATTTTTTGGATTTCACAATTCGCTTTATTTTTGATTTACTTTAATGACGTTATGCTTTTGTATATATGTTTTACCCATGAAAGGCATCTCGCTCTTTTGATACTTGGTATATTAAAAGTATGTATTATGGTTCTAACCGATCGGCAAGCATAAATATCATAATTTCAACATTCAGAGCTTTTATGGTTAATATTAGATATTCGTGAAAACTTACATAATATTAGGTAATTTTCCATATTTATCATTAACTGGTTCCACTATCATCTTTTGTTCTTCATCAATTTTTTGCATTCCACCAAATTGAAATACATTTTTCTTAGATTCATTTCGTATCGTTGGCGAAAGTCTATTCTCATTGAAAATTTCTAATGAACTTCCCAAATTTATGGATTCTTCTGAACCTGTCTCAAACCAACGTTTTACACCATATGTTGTTGATTCATTCACTATATCATCATTTACTACTGACTTACTATTACTAATATTATTAACATTACTATTGATATTATTATTATAAATATTACTTTTAGACATGTCTTTCGACACAGATCGTTGAAATAAATTCAAATCTGAACTTTTATTATGTATTTGAATTTCTGAATTACATCTTATCAATGGTGGTTGATCATAACCATAAATACTTCGAGCGTCAATTTCATGATCAATTTGAAATAATTTTTGTGGACGTTCTAAATAATCATCTTCATCTTCAGATGAAAATTCCCATTTAGTATCATTTTGCGTCACTATAGAAAATAGACAGTTAGTTTACAGAATATTAAAATTAAACATGAACCCAAAAAATTGTATGATAAAATTAAGAAAAAAAAAAAAAATTAATAATTTACATACTTACAACTATAAAGTGAATTTTTGCTGTCAAATTTTTCTAATTTATTAATTTCATTTATTCGTAAATTTTCCTTTTCTACATAATTTATCTTAACTAATGGCTCTAATTCTGGTTTCTGTTCATATGCTATTGGCGTCGGAGGATCTTTTAAATGCCATTTTACTGGCTGTAATAAACATGCAGCCAATATTATATGATAACCAATTGCACCTAAAATTAATACACAACCTTCAGAACCATATGAGCTTAATAGTAATGTAACCATAGGTGGATAAATAATTGGTCCTAAGCCAGTTATTGTCATAGCAATACCGGCAGCTTTATTTCGACGAATTTTAAAATAAGAATTTAAAGCTAATGAGAATGCGGATGTTGATAAACCAAATCCGGATGCTATAATAGAATTAAAGAAAAAACATTATAAAATAAATTTAAATTAATTAATTTATGAAAAAATATATCTAGATGAAGTTACCTGCAAGAAGGCCATAGGTTATAATAAATCCAGAAAGACTATTGGCTAATGATGTTAATGAAACACCAGTGCCAAATAGAATACCAGATGCTATGGCAATTTTACGATAGCCAAAATTTCGTAATAATGGACCGTTAATTAAACCTAAGCTCATTCCAAATGCCGAGTGTAAATTAACAATAAGGGTGACATCAGTTGCTGCCATTTCCAATTCGGCAAATTTGTCTTTAAAAATCAACCCAAAGCATGTAATTGTCGGTACTGTGATTATCTTAAAATGAAACGAGAATTTCTAATAGTTAAATTAATTATTATATAAAAAAGATAAATCAAATTTATTTGCAAATAGACAATATTTGCCTCGAGTAGTAATCATATATTAAAGTGACTTAGCATATTGTAATTTAATTGGGTTTCCCCAAATTACACAATTGCTATATGATTTACTATTTTTTTTTTTCATATTTGACTAAAAATCTGATGAGTACACATTACAAAAAAAATAAATTGAAAGCCGAAACTATACTTCAAGTATATTTTAGAAACAAATACAACAATTATATGACCAATGCTAAAAATAAATTAATTTAGGAATTAACTATAAAAAATAAAAATTACAGGTTGTCAGCAACAGGTTTAACAAAAATTCGATAAAAAGTAACAAAAGGTACTTAAGAGATTTTTATTGAATTATAGATCAATTCAGTTGATAAAAGTTATGTGAATCAGCTCAGAAACGATTGTTTTTGCTTTATTTGCAACACTTTAAGATTGTCCATTCATTATTATGAAAATTATTTATCCAAACAAATGTCCTGGTGACATATCACAAGTAAAGTCAATTCAGAATCTAACATTTTGAGTGTTTGTGGGTTCTTAACTGGATGCAATATACTGAGCAAGTAGAGATATTGAGTAGAAAAAATGTCCTAGCGACTTGTATACAAGAAACTAAATAGAGGGAGTTAACGGTTAAAAATATTGGTAATGGTTGCATAACAGTTGATGACGTTAAAATTGTTGTTGACAGATATATATTCAACATTGAGTTTCATTCGTAGTGATGAAATAAATGGACATGTTGGCTAAACAAATCAAAATTTTAATATTTGTATTTTGGTAATGATTTAGATTATGGCTATTTACAGGGTGATAACATTTTACTTTTGCAAACGATTTGACCATAATAATATTTTGTAATAAACTCAATTTAAAGGATTTTGAACAATGCAAAGTGTAAATATTAATAGTATAGATTATAAGCAGCGAATATCCAAATAAAATAAAAATAAAAAAAGAAATACAATCGGCGAAATGAAATCATTCAAAACCTGGCGAAGAACTATTACAAATTAGAAAAACTGTTTGCTGCACAAAGGAATGATGCAAGCCAATATATAAAAAACAATAGAAACGTATAATAATTTTTTTTTTTTTCTACTGGAGTACACTTTGTTCAAGTACGCTATTATATATTCTTTTATTGAATACGGTACTCAGAATGTGCACTTATATAATTATCAATCGCATGTCGGAAGAGAGTATATTAACCTACAATTCCAAATGACGTACGAATTCTTAACTGGATGCAATATACTGAGTAAGTAGAAATAAAATAAGTTAAAGTTAAAGGTTAAAGGTATTGTAGGCCCTGGAAACTGATTAACGGATCACAACATAATATATAAATATTCATTATTGAGAATTGCAAAATAGTTGATATCTCGTACCTAGAATTTTCGCTTAATTTGTGAATGTTACTGTCCTATAACTTATTTTGATCAGTAAGGAGTAAAAATTATACATGGGAGGTACGCTAGGAAGTTATCTGATCAAGTTAACATTTACA
>JANSTX010032777.1:0-13941 GCA_027564355.1 Penthetria funebris | reverse complement strand
TACAAAAGAAGTGACAAAAAAAGAAAAAAAAAAAAAAAAAAAAAAATTTAACTAAAACATTTACCACAAATCCAGTAGACTTTAGTCGTTTTTCTTTTTTTGCCTTCGATTTTAATATTAATAATAATTATAATAAAGAATTTCTTAATTATTTATACAAATTTAATTAATTAATTACAAAAAATCAAAAATCACTGGTGAATGTTAACTAGTCTATATTTATATTTATATATTAAATACTTTATACAAATAAATGTAGAAATTCCTTCTGTTAAATTAAATAATTTTCAATCGTCCTTTTATTCGATCAACAATTTAAGTAATTTAACTTTTCTTTTTCTTTTTAATTTAAATATATTTTAGAATTTTTTAAATTTTCATTATTCATTTTTTAACCTTTTCACAAATTAATTATTAATAAATTCATTTAAAATTTTAATATTTAAAATAATAAAATCAATGGTATATTCTTGATGGATTTATACGACGACCAGCTGTTTGACAATTATTTGTTGAAGCACAACCATTACGAAGTGGTAATGCTGGTGGTTTAGATAATTGTGATCGATTTGATGCTATTGTATTATTATGTCCTTGTAAATGATCCTGACTTAAACGTAATGTTGAATAATGTTGTAATTGTTGTTGTTGTTGTTGTTGTTCATGTTGTTGATGTTGATGGTGTGGCATAGCTGGTGGTGATGATGGTGGTGGTGGTGGTGGTGGGTTATAATTTGTAAACATATTAAATCCATTTATTTGACCATGTAAATGATCTTGACTAAGTTGTAGAAATGAATTTCCATTATTATTATTATTATTATTATTAATATTATTATTAATAATATTATTATTAATATTATTATTATGATTACTATTATTATTAATTATGTTATTATTATTATTATTATTATTATTAAGATTATTATTTACAATAGGCGTTTGTAATTGTTGAAGAGGCCCCAACCTCCGTGGTGGAGGTGGTGGTGCCTCTAGCTATAGTTCCGTAACCGGTATTGGTCGTATACCTGGATGATGTGGATGTGGATAATGTGTTAAATTATGTGGATGCACGCTTAAACTGCATGGATGCGCATGTCGTGACATATAATCTTCTTCGGAAAATGTTTTCTGATATTCACGTTCCTTACGTCCCAATGCACTATTGCCCCAACCACCCTTTAACACTTCACGTATTCGACGTCTACATCTATATAATATAAGTGCTAATGCTGTTATTGTGGCAGCCGTACCAACAAGTAATGCACCAATAATTGCTTGTCGTCTTGGATCTGTGTATGTACAACCAAGTAAATCGGGTGATAAAATTTTTAATGCCTCATTACGTAAACGTTCAGGTGATCCACATAAAACTGTTTCCGGTGTTTGACTTATATTTCTTGTGGCCAATAAATTTCTTAACCATAATACACGACAATCACAATTTATTGGATTTTCTGATAGATCAAATGTATGTAAATCACTCCATGGAAATAAACCTTCGGCCAATGTTGTCAATGCATTGTCACGTAAAATAACATGTGTTAAATGGGGTAAACCACTTAGAGCACCCTCTTGTACCTCAATCAATGCCTTATTCGATGAAATTATTAATGTTTCTAAATTTGTATTTGTTGAAAATGCACCAGCTTGAATTTTTTGCAATGTTTGCGAACCAGTTATATCTAATTTTCGTAAATTTGTCATACCAACAAATGCACCTTCTGGTATAACATCAAAATCATTTTGACCCAATGATAATTCCTCTAATCGTATTAATGTACTCAATTCAACGGTTGGTATTCGTTTTAAACGATTATCGGCTAAATTTAATATACGTATACCTTCCAAACCCTTAAACGTTTCCAATGATATATTAAATAGTGCTGCACCACTTAAATCTAATCGACTTAATCCATTCAAATTTTCGAATGCTCTCTGTGAAATGGACATAAACGAATTTATACCTAAAAATAATTCGGCAAGACTTGGTAAATGTAGAAATGATGATGATGGTACTGAATTTAAATTATTATCATCAATATATAATACACGTAAATTTGTTAAATCTTCAAATGCATTTGCATCAATGCGATTAATACGATTTTGACCAAGATTTAATTCTTCCAATTTTGGCATTGCCGAAAAAACACCATTATTTAATTCATCAATGAAATTGCCACGTAAATTTAGTACCGTCAATGTTGATAGACCGGTAAATGTTTTATTTGATATTGAACCAATTTTATTGTGATTTAAATGTAATTCTTGTAATTTCTTTTGATAGGCAAATGTTCGTACGGGTATATTAAATAAATGATTATAACTTAAATCCAAAAATGTTAATTCAGCATAAAATTGTATTGATGAATCGATTGTTTTAATTTTATTATTTTTTATAACTAAACGTTGAATTGATGGATTCAATGCAATTGGTAGTACACCCAAATGACCTTCACCACATTTTACATCCAATGTATAATCATCACATTTACAAACGGCCGGACAATTTGCCAATGGTGAAACAAATCCAAATGCATATGCAATTATTGCACATACTAAATATAATACAGCAATCATAATTTTATTTTCGTTTTATTTTATCTGTAATATAGAAAATGAAAATGTTATTAATTAAAATTTAATTAATTAGTTTATAGCTTTTAATTAAATGATGCAATTAAAAAAAAAAATGTATATATGTATATATAAATAAATTAATAAAAAATAACAGAAAAAAAGTATAAAAAAAATATGTACAGCAATGAACAAGGTAAACATGTTTCATATATTACTTGCATGTATAAAAATGAAGTAATAAGACGTATTTATGTAGTTAATTTAAAAACATTAACTTACGTAGTTCTTCTTAAAATGAATTGCCAATCAAAAAGATTAAAATCATTAAAATATTTTAATTTAAATGTAATGTATATATATGTACATATATATATTATTTCTAAATATATACAGAAAAAATAATAGAATACATTGCAAAGTAATTTACATAATCCAATTGCTTAATATATTTAATAAAATCAACAAAGAAATATAATTTCAAGCAAGTTTTTTTTAAAATATAAATAAGAAAATAGCATTACGTTTTTTTTTTTATTTTTCATTAGATGATGTTAAATGTTAACAACGGACACAAATAGTCGTTATATTTGTATATATCTAATATTTACATTGTACATTTACTATGCATATTAAATTCAATTGTGTAATTTTTAATTAAATTCTAAGAAAGAATTTTTTTTAAAAATGAACCAAAAAAAAAAAAAAAAATAGCACACATACCTAATTTGGTGGCATAATGTTTTCAGTAATTTTAAAATCATAGGATGCACCGAAATTGTTCTATTATGCTATTAAGTTAATTAGGACTATGTAACAATGTTACACCGTTTAAAAACTAATTAAATGTTGAAAATATCATTTAAAACAAATAAAATGAATATAATTTCATCGAAAAGATTAATCTAATAAGTTTTGAAATAAGTTTTTCGGTTTTATATTAGCTTTAAGCTTTTGGTGATTTTAACATTTAATAAATTTTTAATTAAGTGAAAAATTTAATTAAAATTGTCTTAACCCGTATATGATAATTTAATTTAAATGTTAGCAATATTTTTGTAATGACCTTGTATCACTTGTACATTTCTTTTCTGTGATATGTTATTACGATCTCAAATTTTAAATTTTAAAAATGCATTTAAGAACTTTAAGTTGTTGCAAAATATGATACTTTTAATTGTTATACAGTCTTCGGCGGTTATCGATAAAATTTTAATAAATTTTTAAATTCTTAATGAGCTGTGAAGCTTTTATTACAATTGAAATATATAATTTTAAAAATAACTTATGTGTTTCTAACAATGTTTTTTAAAAAAATATATTTAAGAGTTTTTTTTTTTTTATATCAATGTTTTTATAATTTCAATAATTATAATAAATAGGTTTAATTTATAATCATAATTTTAATTATTATAATATTATTAGTTTTTCAGTTTTCAACAATTTCATAATATTTTTCATTACTTGACTGACATTAAAAATGTTAATAAAACAAAAACATTTCATTTTAAAAACTATTTAATATACCAGAAAATATCCAGACGTTTCAACAAATCGTACATGATTTTCTTCAATGGTATATGAAAACATGAAATAATTAATTATAAGTTTCCAAAATACTAAAATTTTTTAAAATACTAAAAATAACTAAAAATATTTATAAAATCTGGCACAGCGTTCCACTTATCACATGTTTAACAATATCATAACATACTAACTGTGCAACGGTACCGAAAATTGAATAGACCATACTTAAAAACTTCATATTAAAATTTGTGGAGACTGCTAGGATCTGGACGAGATGAATAGAATTATCAATTTTAAAAAATAAATAGAATTGTATCGGGCATTCATTTCGGGTTATTTAACTTGATTATTCTATGTAAATATTCCTATAAATATGGGAAGACGTACAATTAAAATAGGTTTAAAGATTTTATTTAATTTTTTTTTTTTTTTTTCAGTATATTGATTTTGTTTTCAGATCACATAAAATATGATCATTTTAATAGAAACGACGCCATGCAATAGTAGTTATAATATGATTTACGATGTTTTATTTTATTATGAAAGGTTTCCCAAATATATACATTGTATGTATATATATATATATATATATGTATGCAGAGATGAAAATTCAAAGCATTCAATATTCAGGTCAAATAATTTTCTTTGAATTTTCCTTATATAAAATATATACGATTGACTATATAAAGAAAGTATATAACTCAGTATATACATAACTTCACATAGAAAACAATATATAAAATCATATATTATACGAATATATGGAATTCATTTGAGGATAACAATGGTGTGACTTATTGAAAATGGTATTCATTTACCAAATAATAAACACAACGTGAATACGAATTGACCAACAACACCAGCCAATTCTCTGTATTCTGTAACTATTGTGTGTTATGAAAATTAAATGAAAAACGAGGTCGTAAGGTTGCATGATTACAATGCTGTGGCTTTTATAGAAGCACATAAATTTTAATAAAACCAAAATTTATAATCCTTAGGATATATAAATAAATATTTAAGGATATATATGTAGTGCAATCGCACTCATATAATAATTATTGATTAGTAAACTCAATTAGGTTACTCATTTTTAACATTAGCAAAGAGATAATTATTTAAATTTTAAGAATAACTAATTAATTTTGAAAGCAAAGGCAGTAGTTTTTCAGCAGATCAGTCGTACAGTTGTAATATAAATTAACTACATATTTGTATTTTATTAAATAATAAAATAAATTTTATTAAATAATAAATTTAATTATATTTTTTTATCATTATTCAATTTATTATTATTATTAAAACCTAATTCCTACAAATTTGGGGGCTCAACCACAGGACTAATAAATAATAAAAATAAAAATATAACAAACCAGAAATTTTAGCAGTTTGGTTCAAAGAAGTTAAATTAAAAAAAATTTTTTTTGAAAAATAAAAAAAACAGTTTCGTTCTAAATTAAGTGGTTATCTTTTTGAATAGTCAAGTTCAAATATTGAAAACAATATTTACAATTTTTGAACTGTAATTTTTCTATGGAAGAAACCTTCGAAAGTTTAACTACAAAAGAATTACAAAAAATTTTAAAAAGTAGAAATTTACCGCACTACTATAGAACAAAGATTGATTTAATAACCAGAATAAAAGAATCAAATAGAAAAAAATTGGGAAAAATTGAAAACGAGGACGAAATTGATACAGACCAATTTGAGACAGATGAAATTGAAACAGAAGAGAGTGAAGCAGAAGAAAACAATAAGATGGCAAAAAATCCATTTTCATTCCAAGACGTTGAAAACGCCTTAGATAGTTTTGATGGTGAGAGTAAAATTAATGGGAAAAGCTGGACAAAACAGTTCGAAGATTTATCCACTGCATTTGAATGGAACGACATGCAGAAATATTTGTATGCCAGACGGTTATTAAAAGGTGCTGCAAAAATGGCAGTAGAAGCTCAAGTAAGCTGTGTTACGTGGAAAACACTAAAAGAATTTTTAGACAAAGAATTTGAAGTTCATATGTCTAGCAAGAGTATCCATCAGAAATTGGCGAATACAAAGAAAAAGTACAATGAATCTTATCTACAATATTGCTACAGAATGAAGGAGATTAGTAATGCGGGAACAATTGAAGAAGTTGCATTAATCGAGTATATTATTGATGGAATTAATGATATATCATCGAAAAAATCATGTTTATATATTGTGCAATTATTTGATGAGCTTCGGCAGGCAATGAAAATATACGCAAAGATAAAAGAACATGAAGTTGCAGACAGAAGTAATTTTCAAAAACAAGTTATAAATAATGGCGCAAGTACTTCTAAAAATAAAATGTACAATAATAATTTTAGCAGCTCAACATCAAAAGCAATACATTGTTTCAGATGAGGGTCCAAAGATCATAAACGGCCTGAATGTCCAAATGAAATAAAATGTTTTAAGTGCAACAATTTTGGACATATTGCATCGACTTGCAAAAATGCTAATATTATTCCGGAAAGCAAAGAAATGAACATAATAACTACTAGTGGTAGTACAAAGAAGATAGTTCGGATCAACGATATCTTAATGGAAGCGTTGGTTGATACAGGTAGTAATGTTTCAGTTATTCAAGAAGATTCAGCGAATAAAATAAAGATCATTATTCGATATAACGAAAAGGCGAATTTAATTGGATTCGGAAATGCACAAAATACTACAATCGGCGTTATCGATGCGAGAATAATAGTGGATGATATAAAATTAATTGACAAGTGTCATGTTGTAAAAAATAATACATTAAAAGTTGATTTAATCATAGGTAAAGACCTAATTTGTCAACCAGAAATTATATTTAATAAGTTTGGAGTCGAACTCCGGCAAATTTCAGAAGACGATAGTGCATCTATTTTAAACATACAATTAGAAGCATCAAAAGAAATAGATGTACCACCAAAATATTCGCAAATCATCAATAAAATTGTTACTGATTATAAACCGAGTCAGTCTAAACCTAGTCCTATTAAACTGAAAATAGTACTAAAAGATGAAACACCTATATCATCAAGAGCAAGAAGATTACCATTTATCGAACAGGATATTGTTAAGCATCAAGTAGAAGAATGGGTTCGTGATGGTATAGCAAGGCAGTCCACCTCCGAATTTAGCAGTCCGGTCGTAGTAGTGAAGAAAAAAGATGGAACATCTCGAGTTTGCATTGATTACCGAAAAATTAACCAGCAAATCATGAAATATCATTTTCCTATGCCAATTATAGAAGAGTAGCTGGATCGATTGGATGGGGCTCATGTGTTCTCAACACTAGACTTAAAAAATGGTTTTTTCCAGGTACCAGTAGAAGAAAACTCAAGAAAATATACATCATTAGTTACCAATCAGGGACAGTTCGAGTTTAACAAAGTGCCGTTTGGTTTAAAAATTTCACCAGCAGTATTCCTGAGATTTGTAAGTGTAATCTTTAATGATCTAATAAATAAAAATTATCTTATCACATATATGGACGACATCATAATACCATCCAGAGACGAAGAAGAGGGGATTTTAAAATTAAATACAGTATTGAAAGTGGCTGCTGACAATGCACTTCAAATTAAATGGTCTAAATGCAATTTTTTGAAAAGGCGTGTAACGTTCTTAGGACATGCAATTGAAAACGGTACAATTAAACCGTCAGAAAAAAAAATAGCAGCTGTACAACGTTTTCCAGAGCCTAAAAATATTCGAGACATTCAATCCTTTCTTGGATTGACGGGCTACTTCCGAAAATTTATTCGTGAGTACGCATTATTGGCCAAGCCTTTAAGTGACCAGTTGCGGCACGGAATTAAATTTGAATTTAACAGCAATGAGAAGATGGCTTTTGGGAAGCTGAAAACGGCGCTGAAACCGGTATTACACATTTATCATCAGAGCGCGGCAACAGAGCTTCACACTGACGCGAGTAGCAAGGGATTTGGTGCAGTTTTATTGCAAAAAGGAGAAGACGGAAATCTGCATCCGGTGCATTACATGAGTAAGAAAACATGTGTATCGGAAGAAAAAATGCACAGCTACTACCGCGTTGTTAAGGCAGTATATGTGGCTTTTATAAAATTCCGTATTTACCTGTTGGGAATTCACTTTAAATTAGTGACAGATTGCAAAGCATTCGTCAGTACTATAAAAAAAAGTGACTTGCCACCGGCTGTATCAAGATGGGTTCTTTTTTTTTCAACAATATACATTTGAAGTAGAACACGTATGAAACATGTTGATGCATTGAGCAGATGCTATGAAATTGTACGGGTTGCAGATGAACTGTTGGCACGAATTAGTAAGGCTCAAGATCAGGATTCGTGGTTACAGGCGGTAAGAATAATATTAAATACTCAAAATTATAAAGACTTTTTTTTAAAGGGTAATATTATCTTCAAAAATGATGAGGGAATACATCAATTAGTCGTGCCGAAAGCAATGGAGAAACAAATTACACAAAAGTTGCATGAAGATGGGCATTTCGGTGTTGCTAAAATGGAATACGCGATTAAGAAAGATTTCTACATACCAAATTTGAAAAGGAAATTTGAGGCAGTAGTGAACAATTGTATAAAATGTATTTTGGCAAATAGAAAGGCTGGCAAGCAAGAGGGATTCTTGCAATGTATCGATAAAGGCGACAAACCCCTTGATACGATCCATATTGACCATTTGGGTCCGATGGATGCAACTGCTAAGCAATATAAATATATATTAGCGATTATTGATGGATTTTCTAAATATGTGTGGCTTTATCCTACGAAAACGGTAACATCAGCAGAAGTTATTCGAAAGTTTTTAGATCAGCAGGTTTGTTTTGGAAATCCACAAAGAATAATTAGCGATAGAGGTACTGCTTTTCATTCGGCAGAATTTGACGAGTACTGCAATAAAGAAAATATAGAGCATATTTTAATTACCACAGGAATTCCCGGGAATGGTCAGGTGGAGCGACTAAACCAAGTTATAATGAGTGTGTTAACTAAACTCGCAATTGATAGCCCAGAAAAGTGGTACAAGCATATAGGAGTAGTACAAAGGATGATTAACAGTAGTTTTCATCGATCTATAAATAACACACCATTCGAAGTAATGTTTGACGTACCAATGAATAAAAATACCAATGTTGATGTTAAAGAAATGATCGAAAAAGAACAACTAAGAAATTTTGATGAAGAAAGAGATCAGCTGAGATTCGAAGCACGGCAGCAGATAGAAAAAGCACAAATAGAAAATCGTAAAACGTACGATAAGAAAAGAAAGCAACCGAAGATATATTGTGAAGGTGATATAGTAGCGGTGAAAAGAACACAGTTCACGAATGGGAACAAGTTGTGTTCAAGATACCTTGGTCCATATGAAGTAGTTCATGTCGGTCGTCACAACAGGTATAAGGTACAAAAATTAACCAATGGTGAAGGACCAAAAATTACTTATTCAAGCTCAGATCACATGAAGCTTTGGTGTTCTGTTTTAGGAGACTCAGATGAGAATTTGTCCGAGGTCGGACAAGAATAGGATGGCCGAGTGTAGTGCAATCGCACTCATATAATAATTATTGATTAGTAAACTCAATTATGTTACTCATTTTTAACATTAGCAAAGAGATAATTATTTAAATTCTAAGAATAACTAATTAATTTTGAAAGCAAAGGCAGTAGTTTTTCAGCAGATCAGTCGTACAGTTGTAATATAAATTAACTACATATTTGTATTTTATTGTTATAAGTTTAAATATATTTGTTTTATCATTATTCATTTCATTATTATTATTAAAACCTAATTCCTACATATATTATTGGAACTAGTTTACTTGTACTTGCGCTTGGTTTCAGTGATGACACTTAAAATTTAATACTGAGGAGAAAAAATATCAAAAATATAATTAACAAAAGCAATGTGATTGAAGAACAGAATCGCGGACATTATATGGTCAACTTGACAAACCTGTTGGTTTTATTTGATATCCACCGCTTAAAACTGAATTTATGTTATACATTCGGAATTGCCAGTTTATTGTTTGTTTAGGTTAACATTTCATTTTAAATTCATACTATAATTGGTAATTTGATATTGATATGTAACCATTAGTATACGAACCGATGCCATGTGGTGTAAGAGTCATGGTCAAGGATCATCAATTAATTTTGAACTTATAGATAAAGTTTACTAAATAATATCGTATCAATGTTGATAACTACGTAATTGTTTACTATAACTTACAAATTGTATAATAGTAGAACGTTTCAATTTAAATTTAGAAGAGTTCATATTACCAGTAAGAGTTTCAATATTAAATGCTTAAAAAAAAACTATATAATACAAGTATTATTACATGATACAGAGTAAAAATATATAACCGAATAAAAAAATCGATAAAAAACCAATTATTCGGTTATATAGTTTTTGCAAAGATTTATTAAATAGATTTTTCATTTCTTGACTTTTGTCTAGTAGGTTGAAACTTTAAATATAGAAGAAACAATAATTGGAATATTTACTATAAAATGTATGCCTTTAATTAAAATCCATCGTATGCATAAGCAGATAATGTAACTTTACATGAAATACATAGTGTCAAGCAAAAACATAATTAATTAGAATCATGAAATATACAAGGTTTAACATACACAATGAATATGTAATATGGGTGAATTTATTATTCACCATTCAGAAAGCATTAAATCACATGTAATTAATTTTATACTCGTATCTTAATAAGAAAAGAGTTTACATTTAAAGTGTGTGTAAACCTCATCCGTTATAACAATCCCAAGTACCAATTTTAGTAGATGACGACTTGAGAAGATTTATTGCGACTACACTGACTATACGGCATTTATTTTTATCTAACCGAAATTGACGACAAATTAAACATTTTGACTAAATAGGTTTAAATTATTCTCAATCTCAATTATATAATCGTTACATCTCAAGTAGTAACAATATTTTATTACTATTTAACGGGTCTTTCAATTATTTACTATTTAGTTTATAATTTATGTTCATAATTACCACATGTGCTTGATTTCAACGTTACATAGGTAGCCAGATTTCGAAATCAGCATCACATTTTGATTCTAACGCAGTGTAGAGTTTAGTTGATTAGAGGAGTAGAGTTTAATTATAGGATTAATTAACAAATATGTAGAAGTGTTCGAATCCGAAACGATAGAAGTAGAATAAAAACTTTCAGAAAATCAAAAAAATATATAAAATAATCAAAATAAAAGAAATAAGAATAGATAATAATAATAATACTACACTTTAATTTACTTATATTAATATTTTATATATTATTATTATTCGTAATTTTATTTATTTAACAAAAAATGTAGCTTTTATTTTTACAATAGGTTACTAATATTTCAAAATTGTTGTCGTTTTCATAATTGAAACATATAAATAATAGTTAAAGTAGTAATTTTTAGCACTTGACTATAACTGTAAAATATTTAATAATACTAGAAAAATGTATTTAAAAATAACACGAAGATTTAAACACCGCCAAAAATATTTTTTTTTTGAATATGGAAATACTTCAGTTATTGGAATACTAAAATATATATATATATATATATTTAAGTTTTCAGCGTTATTTTCTTTTCTATAGTTTTGATTGATGTAACAATTTAAAATATGGAACATTTTGGATGCAATGTTGTCAAGTATGAAAATTCAATACGGGAGATTTTCGTTCATTGTTGCTAAATTTCAACATATTTTGTTTAATATTTTCATTGATTTGATGATATAAATGAACAAAAACCATAATTAAATGCATTTATTCGAAATTTTAAAAAGTAAAATATTTTTATATATTTACATTAACAACACTTTAAACAACGTGTATATTACTTACATATACATTTAAAAGTTACATCCAACTATGGGATTAATTTCACACCGCAATAATCTTTCACATTAAATTAAATAGGAATTCAGTTAGAATATTTTTTAATTTTTAAATTAATTAAATAATTAGATATTTTTCATATATATAGTTTTGTGAAAAAAAAAATAATATCTACCATAAGCTTAATTAATTGAAATATTCCATAAAACGTACAACTTTTCTCTTAAATTAGTGGCCCATTAACACAATACCACAAATGTATTTAATTATGGTTTCTGTTCATTTATATCATCAAATCAATGAAAATATTAAACAAAATATGTATTGAATTGTCATATTTCAAATTGTTATGTAACGTAGAAATCTCACATATATTTATATTTTAGTGTTGCAAGTACTTAAGTATTTTTATATTCAAACAAAAATATCCCTTTCACTCTGTGAATATTTTTGGTGGTATTTAAATCTTCGTGATATTTTTTAATGCATTCTATTATTAAATATTTTACAGATAGAGTCTAATGGTATAAATTACTTCTTGAACCATTTATATGATTCAAATGTCAAATGAAATTCGTCTATTATTTTATAATATAAAGTACACTGTAAACTTCTAATTTTTCTCACTTGTAGGATTAGATAGAATGAGATTTTTAATCATGGATATCTTTAATTTAAGAAATAGGACCTAGTCGACTTATATTCGAGTATAAATTCATTGAAACCATTGAATTTCGGCTTCAATTTATTAATTATTTTGCATTATTTATTATCTTGCAGAAGACAATATCATACTTGCACGTTTATTTTTTTTATTTACTAATTTTTTGTATACTTAGATTACAATAAACTGAATATTAATATACTTATTTTTTACATTTCAGGATTTTTACAATATGATACTCTTATTAATGTATTTAATGAAATCAAATTTTGCGATATGTACTATTGTTTTTATAGTATCAGCAGTTATCACTCCGTTCCCATCTGTGAAACTATAAAACAAAACACAAGTTAAAACACACAAAGATAAATAAGAAATTGCTAATCGTAAAAAAACACCTTATTGGCTTTTACAAAAAATAATAATAAATTAATCTACAAGAACCAAATTTTTGTAATTATAAATATATTATTCTAGAGGACGCGTTTCGATAGACTAGACCATCGTCAAGTCAATATGCGACTAAAATATTGTACTAAAATTAAAATAATTTATAAACATCAAATATATGGCATATTCAAAACTCTTGAATTTAAAGAACAATATAGTAAATATAAAAATAAGTTAAAATAAAAAAATTAAAATTAACTTATAATTCATAACAAAATTTAAAAAAAAAAATTTAAAAGGGGTTAAAAAAGATAACATAGAATTGTTGTTAATTTTTGGTCTATTATCATAATTTATTAATTTATTAAATTGCTTCTATTCATGTATATAAACATTCCCATGCATCTGATTCATTTATTGATTGAATTTTAAAAGGCTGTTCCAATTTGGTTATTGAAAGGCATAGACGGTTTTATGCATCGGGCAATAATTGAATTCAACCTACTTATTCAAAAAAAAAAAAAAAACTTTTCCAAAATTTAATTATTACAATTTAACAAATAATAATGCTAAATCATACAATATGATAGTGAGTTATTTATAACGTGTTATATTACATTACTTACATTCATTATATTGTAGACAAAGTGTTTTTTTTTTTGTATACAATTTTGTAAAATAATGTGTTTTCTTTTTTCTTTTTTTTTTTTACTGGATTAAATGCAACGAACACCGCCGCAAATGCAACGAACACCACCGCATAATTCAGAAAACGGTTTAGTAGGGAGACCTACATGCCCTTCATTATCAAGAACAAATATCCCATTATCGTTGTTTCTTGATAATTTATCCTACAAAGTGAATATGACTACAACACCGGTCCGCATGGTGAACGTGGATGAAATATGTCAAC